>JAAGNO010011984.1:15771-27690 GCA_033439905.1 Ceryle rudis
GGAAAGGGAAAGGGAAAGGGAAAGGGAAAGGGAAAGGGAAAGGGAAAGGGAAAGGGAAAGGGAAAGGGAAAGGGAAATCAAGCAAGCTTAAGGGCCTAAGTAATGCAGAAAATAATACAAGGTTGGACAATTCCTACAGCAGTGATTTGGAATTTGTTGCCCACTACCTCCATCTGCTGAAAGTTACTGTGTGTACCAGCAGACACAGATGAAATTGTGGAGATATCCCTGTTCCTGGACTGATACAGCAGCTTAAATTTGATCAATAGCAGTTTCAAAGGACACATTAAACTGTGAGTTGTTGTGGTTGTTAAAGATCTGGTTGCTTTTGCCAGCAAAAATAGCCACTTAAATCTGCCACAGGGAAAGGCAATGAGCTGGGGCAACAGCTTCTAAAACTGCAGTCAGGAGTTGCCAGAACTTACCTGCCAATATCACAGTTCATTTGAATTTTAACAAGACTTGGGTCTTTGAAAATGAAATCAAGAGCGTATGGGGAAAAAAATTGCCAATATTTAGGAGCTAATCAAAAATGACAATGCATACAAACATCACAGAATCACAGAATGTTAGGGGTTGGAAGGGACCTCCAAAGATCATTGAGTCCAACCCCCCTGCCAGAGCAGGACAAAACTAAAGCAGATCAAGCAGAAATGCAGCCAGAGAGGTCTTGAAAGTCTCCAGAGAAGAAGACTCCACAACATCTCTGGGGAGTCTATTCCAATGCTCTACAACTCTTACAGTAAAGAAGTTCTTCCACTTGTTGAAGAACTCGAGCTTGAATCCATTGCCCTTCAACCTATCACAATGCACAAGTGAAAAGATGTTGTCCCTGCCTTCTTGATGCCCAGCCCTTACGTATTTATAGACATTGATTAGATCCCCTCTCAGTCTTCTCCTCTCCAGACCAAAAAGCCTTTCATTTATCATCTACATACATCACACCATGCTTCTCTGCATGTACTTCTAGACCAACAGTTACCTGAACTGCCCTAGAAGTGACCAGCGCTGAAATGAGCAGGAACACAAGAAACCATCTTTGTGTAATCCAAACTGAGAAAATGGTCAAACTAATGACAAAATATTTCCAGGGGTGTAAATCAGCTAAGAAGCAACAATTAACAAGAGTTCATGAGCTCTGCATGGTTGCCATCAGTTTACTTCCATAAAGATACAGAAGGTGGTTTAGTCTGACCCAGCTCCACAGGACAAGGCAAGTCACAGAGAAGGAGTTGGGAAACATGATGGTCTGCCCAGTATGTTTCTTACTTTTTACGGTTCAGAGACATAGAATCGAAATACACATTTCAGTAACTTAACTCAAACCAGCATATTCTGCAATCTCCACCAAGAGGGTCCTCAAACGCACAACTGCTCTTCCACAACCAAATGTCAGCAGAGCAGCTGAGCAACATAGAGGCCTGGAAGAAAAAGGGAGAGCTCTGTGCTGGCCACAGGAAAAATAATAAAACCGCCTTCTGTGGCTACTTGATGGCATATGGTACATGGTCTGAGCTTTCTTGTGAAGTCAATCTGCTACGCAAAATTGGAATATTACAGCAGATCATGTCCAAGCCTTGTTTTTTTTTTTTCATTATTGTGCTCCATTATGCTCCCATTTGAGGCAGAAATGAAGCCTACAGCTAAGTTTACCTCAACATTTAAGGATAAGTTTCAGTTTCTAATAATTCTGTGTCACCTTGGAAGATTAAAATAGCACCTCTCATCCAAACTGTGTATGAAAGTATGGCTAAACCAAATTTCGTAGTGCTGATCAAGTGTCGTGCTCACTAAACTTTAGAAGCCCATTATGGATCTTTCGATAGTGGTGTTTGCGTATGCTGCACAGTGAGGAAGAAAAATCAGATTTCAGGTGTTTACAAGCGTGACAAATAGGCACTGAAGTGGCCTTGAGCACTGTGATGTAGTAACGGTGAGGAAATTGAAGCATTCAATATTCTGAGGTGCCTGGGCCCTCTTTGATGGCTCTTAGATACTTGTTAGTCATCTCAGAAGAAAAAAGAAAAGCAATCCAGTTTTGCTGGGATTTGTTTTGTTCGCTCTGTTTTTTACCCTGGCAAAATAAATACTTTTAATGCATGCAATGTAATGCGAATAATAATAATGTGGACATTAACTTGCAGCTATTACTTGAGATGTTCATCTCTAAATGAAACTAATGCAAGATTTAGCAAGTCCCTTGTACAGTAACAACCTCAAATGTCACGAGGTGACCGACATTTCTGTGTTAATTAGGAGCTTTGTGGAATTTAATTCAAGGCTGCTGACAGAAAAGCTTGTGATCAGGAGTATTTTAAACTTCTGACTGACAGTAACAGCAGTGCTACAGTCTACGCCTTAGTTGGACTTGCGTTCTGCTCATCTTCATACCCCAACGTTTCATTAAATAAGCTGGTCCTTAATAACTCATTAAAAAAATGTAACATATGTTTGTATATGTTCACCTTCATTTAACTCTGCATTTTATAACTGAATATGTAACTAAAATGCAGAAATCACATTATGTGCTTTTATTGTTGTGCCCGTTTCCATCTGGCAAGTAGACTTGTGGAAAGAAATAAATTAATAGATGACCTGAAAATATTTATACATATTATATAATCCATTTAGACATTCACACTCAGTGGATGAAGGCGATATCAGCAGGTAGCTGATAATTGGGTGTCATTAGTACGTGCACAAATTTCAATCTATTCTACTGCAGTGAAACTACAGAGGTTTGATATTTTTCACTTAAGAGCTTCTCTGGTTTGGATTTTCATACATATGGAGGTGTTACAATTCTGAAACAAAGTTTAGTGTTGAAAAAGTCCCAAAAGGTTAGAATAGTGATACTTTCTCTGAAGACTGTTGGGTGCTTGCAAGTCATAGCAAAAATTTCTGGTTCCTTTAATGCAAACCTCCCTGATCTTCCAGCACGAATAATTCTGTATCTTTAAATGAAAGGAACTTAAATTATTTGGGTTGTAAGTCTGATCAAATGTGTAGAGCACATACCAGATTAGAAAACAAATTGGCTGTTACTCGGTAATATACACAGGTGTCACCCTGCAAAGGTCAATAGCCACTTTGTTCAAGTATGTAAAGTTAAAAATAGACTGTGCAAGTGTAGTTTATATAAATTGGTGATGTACAGTAGCCTTTGAAGGCCAGTAAGAGTGAAAAAGTGTCTTTAATTACCTAAAATTGAATTGACCTGTACCTGAGAAAAAGATGAAATATGAACAACCCAGCAGTTTGATGAAAGAAATGAAGTGCTACTTTAGAAGATTATTAGAATTTCTATTGATTTTGTGAATAATTGTGTCCTTGATTATTTTATCTGTCTTTCCACACATTCAGTCATCCCCTGCAAATTAAATTTAATTACTGTTTAAACAGAATCTGAGCACATCCTCAAGCAAAATAATATAACTAGTGATAGCACAACAATTCAGCAGCTCCCTGCAGCAGTACACAGAATCCATCCAGAATTAGATTGTGCCGCAGCGAGCTGCAAAACTACCCTTTGCAGGCTCCCCTTATGTTAACAGGCAAAGCTAAGTCAGCCAAAGGATGAAATCAGGTAACTCCTGCTTGAATTCCTGTTTCTGCCTTAAAGCCATCACTCCAACACCTACAGTGCCCTAGGCCAAGCCTACAGAGCATCCAAGGGCAGCGATTCCCTGCTGATGGCCAGGGGGTGGCCCTCTCCTTCAGGAGCACAAAGGGAGGAAAGAGGACGGGTGTTCCTCCTCACCGAGGAAGAATTGAATTAAACTGGCAGAAGAGAAGTAGCACATAGAGGATCATGGGGTTGATAACAACCAGGACACCAGGACACCCTGATATTGCAGGGTTTGTGTAATGCAGGTCACAACACTGAGTAAATGTTTCAGACTGGCTGAAGACTCAGGCGGATAACACAGCACCAGCTATGTCTGGATCTGGGTCAAAGAGGTAAAATCCACTTTATTTTGAGAGATTCTTTCAGTGGAAGAAGGGTTCTTAGAAATTTAACATCAGTGTGAATATAACCAAACCCCATACCCAGCTATGATATTTCTGTAAAGGTTGCAGAAACACAAACAAGATCTGGACTCGGCAGCTGCCCATCACCATCTATGCCAGTCGTAGGTGCCAAATCGCATGACGTGGTGTATCTAAAATATACATCAAAAAGCTGAATTTGTACAGACTGGATTCATCTCTAATTTTATAAGTACATCTTGTCACATTTTCCATGCAGCTTAACCTTTTGAAAATACTAGCTATTACATGGCCAAAAACATCTCTTAGCTTTAGAAGGTTTTTAAATTCAAGTTATACTTGGCATTTGTGTTTCAAGTAAAGATTAAAAGCTAGTAAAAAATAGTTTCACACTGAGCTAAAACCACCCCAGAATGGTGTTATAAATATGCAGAGGCTACAGGGAATAAAAACAAAAAAAGACCATTCAGCAAAGAAAGCTGCTTCCTTTTCAGGATCAAATGCAATCTCAAAATCCAAGAGAAAAAGGTGAAAGCTATCAAAAACCACACAGAATGAGAATCTACAGCAAAATTTAGAGCAGAAATATTCTTCAGCAGTATGTAAGAGAATAGGAAGACAAGCATCAGGGATGCTTAATAATAAACTGTGGTCGTGCATTAATTAAGGCTAATCTACCTGTGACTAAAACTTCTAAAAATGGTATTTAGAGTGTCTGTTAGTTCCTGCCTCTAAATCATATAGGACAGCTATGTTCCCAGTTTAGGCTTCTAGATTGACACACCCAAATTAGGCTCTGTGAATACTCACCGAGATGATGACTGAAGCTCGCAGCAGAGACAAGACAGATAAGTGCAGTGAGGTTGAGGAGCGGATGTTACTGAATCCAAAGTAAAAGTAAAGTCTGATGTTCACAAATTGAAAACGTCCAATAGTCACCATCAATAAAAAAAGCCTGATAGCACAATTTGTCTAAGAAAATCTAAGAAATCCAGGGTTGAAAAGAGAAAATATACTACATATGCTTTAAAAGGTTGGATGGAATGACTTGGGAACTACAAATTCATTAGCCTGACCTCAATAGTATGTGAGTCTTTAGAACACACTTTGAAGGATTTTTATTTAATACAAGTAAATGGAAACAAAAATAATGGTCCCGTACACTGACCCAAATAGCTTTTGCCATGCTCGTACACTTTCTGAAGTGAGGAAGCAGAAAAGAAAAAAAGAAAAGAAAACCAGAAGACTCCGCACTTATTTGTAGGCAAATAAGCATATGCGAGGCAAACACTGAGCCATCATGTTCCCAGTAATATTCCACGTGCAGCTGGGAACACTGCATTAATGCCACCAATTAATCTGCAGAGCCACGATGGGAGGGAGGGGAGCATTGGCCACGGTACTGGAGTTATCTACTACTCTTCAAACACTGTCACCGAATCCTGCACATCCTCCTGGACTCCACCAGAACTGAGCAGATGGAGCCTCACTAAGCTGCTCACCCAAACACAAATGCATAATAAAACAATAAACATTTGGGGCTTGACATGATACCAAAGCAGAGGAACAGGAATAGCTTTAGTAAAAGTGCTTCTCACTTGAGTCGGTGCTTGAAGAGTTCATGGCTTAAACCAGGACTAGCAACATACAATTAAATGTAAGTAAACCCAGTTTAAATTAATAACCAGTGAAATGAAAACTGAAGAAAAGACCCTTTGCGACAGCACAGCCTGACTCTGCTTTTATGGGATACATCAACTCCAGGCAGCTCTCTAATTTTCCAAGTTTTTGCACCCTTGCAGTTAAGGCAGAACCCACCGCTTACATCCTGCACCACGAGGGTGCCTTTCAGCTTGCTCTGGGGTTTTTTGGAAAGCCCTGACACTTTTTCATTTCTACTTCAGATGAAATTTGGATTTTTTTTTCCTTTCCAACAGTCAAATCTTTAGAGAACAAATAAAATGAGGATGAAAAAAAATCTTCTTGCTCAGCTTTTTAATTTAAATATTTTTGTGCTCTCATTTTCTTTATTTTGTTTTAATTCCTTAGAATCTTAGGGTCAGTAGAAAACAGGCCATTGAAGTATCTTTTTTTCCCGAAACCATAGCAGAAAGCATTCATCCCATTGGGATAAACGAGCTGAGAAAAGACTTTCTTCTATTCTCTTCGCCACAACTGAAGCAAAATTGCTTGCACCACTGGATTATAACTTCATTTTAAAGGGGTTTTCCTAATAAGTGGAAAGCAGGAGTCAGACTACATAGAAAGATAGACAGGGGCAGAAAAGGAGAAGTACAAGAAGAATAAGCTTCAAAAAAGTTTTCTGCTACTCTGTGGATATCATTTTCTATTTCTGACATAGACATCCTCCTCATAAAGCAATTCTGACTGCAAACTTTTTTATATCAGCTCTTTTGACTTGAAGAATGTTTTCACATAATTGGTGATCTTGTGCATTCCAGCCCCTTCCATGTGGCCCTACTGTTGTGTCAGGATGTGCTCCTGTCTCTTTATTAAATACCCCAAGGACAGTATTAGTTACAACACAGTTAGGCAATATGAAGTGGAGTCTTAATTCTGAATTCCCTAACCAATCTTGTTGTTCAAATAGAAATAAAGAGTATGGAAGAAATCCAAACAGGAGAAAGAGAACGCAGTTTTCTGTGCTTATTCAAAGGATAATGATGTCCTAAGGGAACCAATAAAAGAAAATGAAATTGTACAAAAGACACCTCCAGTACATCTAGTAAATCTTGTAAGAAAATACAACAACAAAAATCAATAATAAGAAGCTATTCACAAGGCTGCTAAATAAAGCAAGCTAGGAACAAGCTCTTTTGAAATGCATATACTGTAAGCTGAGTTCTAAGACTTCAAAATCATTATTCATAACCCAGGTTGAAATTCAATGAAGATATTTACCCAGTGCTTACCTCTTCTTCTATGCAACTTGAGTTTATATAAATTACCAGGGAAAGAGAAAACAAGGCAAACCTCTCTGGCATACTACACACCAGGTACAGTGTTAGCATGTGCCCAAAAGAAGTCTGCACATTTAAGGCAGGTAGTCCATGTGCTGTTTTGTTCCATTTGCACAGATGGTTACTCCTGCTAAACCTCGCTGATTTTTATACAAGAGGAACAATGGAACAAAAGCACGAGTTCACAACAACAAAGTAGCGTCCCCCACTGCTTCACAAATGCACCAACTATGCAAAGTGAAAGAGTATTCCAAAATCAGGCTGACTACTGGACGTAGAGGCTATAACAGTGTAGGTTTTGTATTCTACTCCTTTAAAAGAGGCAATCAGATTTTCATCAAATTATTACCATGATTATTAGTTTCTATTGAAACTAAGCACAGTAAAAATACGAGTCTTAAGTGGGCTTCGCTAAGTTTGGAAAGAGCAGGATGGGGGAGTCACTGGGTGAACTGGAACGACGATTGACAGAATGGCAGGAATCAGTCTTCAGATGTGCTATAAAATACATGTATAAACCAAACCAAAACAGAAACCACACATGCTAGCTCAATACTTACACGCGCAACACAGCTTATATTCATTAATGGTCACGATACACCTCTCTCTGTTTGAAGAGACAAGTTCCTATATACTTATGCAGTGCTTCAACCTGCAATTTTTTTTTTTTCAATTGAATTGTTTCAAATGAGACCTGCACACTTCAGCAGTACTTATTTTTTCAGGTAATCCAAAGTTCATCTTAAAGTTCAAAGAGAATTCATACGTAAAGTATTGGCATTTCAAATGGCTGACTCTTAATCTGTCAAACAGTATATCTTCAAAACTGCAGCAGAATTCCGGGTTTAGAGTATGTAAGGTCTGGTCATGCATTCTGGTTTATCAATACCAGCGAAGCTTGGCAAACATAGAGGCTGCAGTTGAAGTTCATTTTAATATCGCGCAAGGTCCCAGGGAAGATTTTCTGTCTCACTAAAAGCTTTTGTAAAGATTTTAACTAGAAAAATGCTAGTGATGTTGTAAGACTTCTCTGCACTAGACCTGCATTTACCCTGGAAGAGTTGCCCACACGTTGTCACAGTTATTGAAGATGAATGCAAATACAGAACGTGCAACAAAAATTCCTTTTTCGGTACCACAAGAAGCGTGGCGTTAGTATCAGGAACTGCTGAACAATGACAATGCTAACTCTGAACTGATTTACTGCAATCAAACTTTGTGCCACTAAAATAACTTTTACTCTAAAATATGCAACACTAAATTAAAGTACAGGAAAGGTTGAAGGAAAAAGGCCTCGCTATATATTCTTACTGTTTCATATTTTATAACGTAAAGACCAGCTGCATCCAGGTCTTGGAACATTTAATATTTACATTTCCACCCTCTAGTTTTCCCTTGAGGTGTGCTTCATCACATGGGTGCACATCTGTGCAGGGATGGTCTGACTGACCTCTCCCTTCCCTTAAAAGTCCAAAATGAATTCCCACTTATTATAAATGATCAAAGTTTTATGGACTAACGGCGGTTTAAAATACACTTTTTTTCCCCCACTTTTACTGCACTCCTGTCATTAAGACTAACAATCTCAAGTAGCTAAGAGAAGAGATTTACACGAAGGTCTTTAAGTGAAAAGAGAGCATTGCCAAGGAGGGCTGGCAAGCTCTTCTATCAATAAAATACTCTGCCTTATAAATTTAGCCAAACCTTCAGCTTAGAACTCGATTAAAAACTAGAAGGAACTTGCTTTGTTACCAGAGACAGCCCACCAAGCCAGTGACCAGAGACTGCCTATAAAACTCAAACAGGATAACAAGACTTTTATCAAGTCTTCCCCAGCATTGCATCTCCTGTACTTTTCCATGAGGCCATGTACAAAAATTGAGGAAATAGTTCACACGAGAGGGCACGGGTTCTATTACAGGACAAAGTTGTGTTGAAATTATTTAGAGCATTAAAACCTTATATACCTGGCTGATCCCTACCCTATGGCAAGGCCTACACAACTCTTGCCATACAGAAAACTCGTAAAATATGTATGTACCTTTCAAGTATGCATCTATATACTTCTTTCAGAATGTTCTTTAGTTAGAGGTTAATTTAGAACAAGCTTCTATCTTTTTCATATCCCACCTTCTACCATTTTTGTTCACTAGAGATAGCCTCAGGAGGCAGTAAGCAAATCTGGATTCAGGTGTAGGGCAGATTCAGAGGCAAGGCTTGATTTTATGACTGTACCAGAACATACATTTGGAATTTGAAAGCAGCAGTATTTGGTACAGTTTGTAACAAAATTTCAAGACAAAACCACAGAAAGAAAAGTTTTCTTCTGTTGCTCAGTATATGTGAATATTAGGGGGGTTTTGATGCTAAAAATGGGCTTAAGGAAGTAAAATACAAGTGTTTTGACAGTTCTTGCTTCAAGATCAGCTGTTCATGACATTTACATCAACTTGGACTGCAGCCCATCTAGATCAGGTGCCATCCAATTTTGGACTTCATCCAAAATCAGAAGATTAGGGATAGATACTCATATAGCCTCGTCCTTACCCTGAAAATCTGAATAAAGTGATGAACTTTACATAGTGTACTTCAACAGTCAAATTCTAGTAGGAAGAAAAACAAGGAACCAAAGTGGGGGACAAGGAAAAAAGCCTGTTGGCTCCTTGGTCTTTCTATGCTATAGAAGTTCACGCATCTCTGCTGTCTGAGGGCAGCAGGTTGCCACCATTTGGACATTCCCGAACCAAATTCTTTAACCTCCAAACAGAAATAGGTAGACAGAAACCCACAGGGATGGTATCCAGGTCAGCTTGCTGATCACTGCATATGTCCTGCGCAGTTTTACTCCACGAGGTGATTCGGGACACAGTGTTGGAGAACTGGTCCATCGCAGTAGCCTTGAGTTTTTATGGAAGTGTATAATAAGCAGCTGAATGTCACACAGGAATTGTTGTGCTACTTTGGCAGAAGGATGGAAGAGAAAGACACCAAAAATGGGAGGAAATGCCCTGCCAATAGCTCCATAACCAACAACACCTTTTTAGGTCTTTAGTGCTATTTGGGAGTCTACAGGCAGGCAGGAATGTCAGGAAATTTCAACCACTCTGTTTACACAAAGGTTACAAACACTATTGGCAGCATTTACATACGTCCTGGGAAAGAGGTAGATCCCACTCCTCTTTCTGCTCAGCCTTTCCTCAGCTTAACTTGGAGCTCTTTGAGGTCCAGCTTCCAATTCTCCAGCTTTTGCCCAGGTCTTGGACTACGTGCTGGACGGTATCAACACCCAGATGTAAATTAATATCACAAAATCCAGTTATTGGCATAGTAAAATAATATTAAAAAAAAAATCATAGGAAACCAACACTGCACCAAAGGAAAGTCAGCCTACAAGTGTTCAATCTTTTATCTCCATCACAGAATAAACTCATCTGCCCAAACAGAAATATTATATATTGCTCTCTAGAATATCTGTAGTGTCTCTGGTAGCAATCTGAATGAGACAGGAAAAGAAACCAACACTGAAGATTACTCATGAAAGTTCTTGCCAATTTTTTCCTTTTTTTTTTTTTTTTTGTCAGAATTCTAAGTTTTAACAAATAAATTCCCTATTTCAAGTAATAAGAAACCCTGCCCAAGCATTACATGTGTTCATTCAAAACCATGTATTCACATATGCATAAGGAAAACTCGAAAGAGGGATAAGAAATAGGACAGAACATGAACTTCGTGACAACAAAGTTTTACCCAAACACACAGATTTTAAACTGGTTTAGGAAAAGACTTGTTTCACATTCATCGAAAAAAGCCATTTATCAACCATCAACAAGGTGGACAAATCAGGCAAAACTGGAAAATGGGAGAGGATGACTTATGGAACAAGAGGATGAGGTGTTTAGGAAGACATGATGGGAAACAAGCAGAAGCACAACTTGTACAGATAGAAAAGCTCCCAGCAATAGGAGCAAGGGCTCACGTGAGACGCTTTGGACTGCTTACATCATTTTGCTCCTTAAGAATCAGTGCTTTTCCAAAAAGCTAAGAGACTCCAGATGTTGCTGCAGTTTGGAGGGGGATACCTCCTCTGCAAATGCAAATACATCAACTCACTAATGACAGTTGATGAGCTTTGTCATAAACAGAATGATTTTACTGCCAGGTCAACATCCAGACATGATCAAGTTGTCAGGATTTTTATATAGGTTCCTTTTTCATGGGAATGAAGGAAGAATTACACCTATTTCTTCGTTCATATTTAATTGTTTGGGATCATTTAGCTGGCAACATTCAACTTTCATAGAAAGGCGGGATCTTTTTAGGGTTGTTTTTTTGTTTGGTTGTTTTATTGTCTTTCTTAGCATGTTGTATAGCACTCTGGGAAACCAACACAGACCACGCATTGACAAACAGCTTTCAGAACAATTCATGAAAAGCACTGAAGAATGCTTGTGGCTTACATATTCTCCCCAGATGATGTGCTGTTTGCAAGCATAGAAGCCCTTATTCCTTACAGACCTGGTCCCAAGAGACTGAGTGCAAGAGTTAAAAGCAGTAAGACACAGTAGTCATTCGAGCATGTGAAGCTGGATGGGTTCAGAAGGGATTACAAATGTCATTTTTGCTCCTGAATCTCTTTCACACTAAGTACTGTTAACAGTACACGTTCACACGACGTTCCCCTTCGGCCGCACAATCTGTAGCTTTTAGGTTTGGAGAACTGTTTAATTCTCAAGTATCTTACTCGAGGGAAATGCTGCCTATTTCTCTTGTTTTCAGCATGTTGGGGAAGAGATGAAACTTATTCTTAAAGAAATGGGTTTTTTTCTCCCACATCTTCCCTCTAATGTGGAATACAGTTTTTACGTACTGAGTACTGATGACTTGGGTACTACTTGTTCCTCTCATTTTCACTACAAATTTTTGATTCTGAGCAATTCTTTTCTTTTTT
>JAAGNO010011984.1:27790-46152 GCA_033439905.1 Ceryle rudis
TTTTTTTTTTTTCTCGACTTTGTCTTTCAATTACTGGGTTGTTTTCTACAGCTTATCAATTTAAAGAAAAACTTATGGAAGAAATATGACAGCATTTTCTAGCATTTGTCTCGGAGTATCTATTGTGCATTTTGCCAGTAGATGGCAGCATGTGGCTGCTCAGCTCGTTCGGGCTCTGTGCGAAAGGTCCACAGGGGAAACGAACTTTCAGGAAGAAACAATTTGGTCTTTGTAAAGCCACATTCCTATATGTTCTCTCACTGCACAACGCTGTAAACATGTCTCTTAGAAGTCCTTCAGGGGCTGAGTCAAAGAGTGAAGTTTTCCTTGCTGCTTGGTTTCGTTTTGGTTTCTGATTGTGGGGGTTTGGTTTGTTTGGTTTTGGGGTTGTTGTTTGGGTTTTTTTTTTTTCAAACTAACTTTTGCAGAAATGAAAAGATTTCTGGAAAGAAGAGATAAGCTGGACGAAGCCTCTTGGTACAGTTACTCAGAGACGTTTGTAAATTTGGAATTCCAGCCCTGTATCTAGGGCTGGAACCTGTACGTTGGAGACATCATTTCTAGCAACAAAACCAGCTCTTCTATCCCTGCCTCCTGAGAATTCCTGACCACACGAGATATTTTCCTGCTATCAAACAATATACAACACACACATAACAATTTCTCCCTTTCCAACCTGTATAAAAGGCAGAAGCAGTATATCTATGAGTATACACCTAACAAATTTCAAATAACAAATCCCAAAATTCTACTACTCGCCTAAGTGGTTTCTAGGTGATGGTTTTAATAGAAACAAAACTCAAATAAGCAGCATATACAGATTCCAGTCATTCTAAATTCCTATTTCTTTGCATTTTCAAAACCAAAAAGGGGTTAAGGTAAGGAGCGCTGCTATTTTTCACTTGCAATCTACAGTTTCCTCCTATGACTAAGCAATTAGATGAAATGCTGTGGGCAACATAACAAAAGTGCTTTTTTCTCTCCCTTGTATGCAGGGCTCATTTCATTTCATGTGGTGGGGTTCTTTCAGGTTAGGAAGCTTAGGGCATAACAGAGTTTTCACAATGTATAGTCAGCCTTTTCTCTCCTACCCCTGTTAAGAGAGCCTGGATATACCCTTTTCACTTGCTGACAATACAGCAGCTTAACAGTATCTTTGACTGGTAATTTTTATAAAAGTGCAAAGAATCAACAGCCAGCTCACGTATCCCCTTCTGTCATGTTGATGCTACAGAATGACCTGGCCATTTCAAAATATATGTTAAAGAAACAAGAATCTATTTTGGATTGCTAGCAGGTTTTTTTCTTACCTGAAATGATCTCGTTGTCCTCCTCCCGTCCCTCAGAAGTAGCCAAAATTCCACTTTTTCTACGCTGCAAGTAGCAGCTGCTTCAGCACTGTAGTGAAAGAAAACCCTTCTGTCAAACAATGTAGTGCTTTTATATTACAACATATCACACACAATTGATCTTAATAAAGCAAGGCCTCAGGAGGGCCTTCTAACATGTGAAAGCGTATAGATTTTTTAAAGCAGCAAGCCCATTTGGTTCGAGCTGGTAAGGGTAGTTTGCATGACTCCCGTGCCAGAGGTACGATAGCTGGAGCATGCAGCATTGATGGAAACACTGGCTGGGAAGCCTGTGCTCCTGCTGGGCTCATGTGCTAGAGCCACAGGGTCCTCCAAGCCTCTCAGGTCTGGGCACCCAGATCAGGGCCTTTCCCTACCCAGCTCCTGCTGCCCCAGGACTCTCAGCACCTGTGAGGAGGAGGAGGAGGAGCATGTGCTCCCCCAAGATTCTCCTTGAAGCTCCTTGGATTATGTAGTCTCTGAAAGTCCATCTGTCAAGGAGCAGAAGTTGAAACCAGCTGCTCATTCATGGAGAGCATCACTAGGCAGTTATTACCGTAGACTGTCTCAAAAAAAGTCCAAATTTCAATATGCCTTTGAAATTCAGTGTGTTTTGAGTGGAAACAGATGAACCGCAAAGAAAGATGTAAAAATATCTGAGCAGCATTAATGGAATAAAATGATGATGGGATTTAAAGACCCCCAAGCTAATGACAATTTAAATGGTAACAATGACAGTGATGAACAGCAGTAAAAGGTCTGCATCAGCCTAATACTGTAAACACAGGCAAACGGATTTTCTACTTTTCCAGCTTCTAACTCTGCCCTGACATATCCTGCTTGCAACTATTGCTTCTCAGTTTCTGAGCACACCTTATATTCAGCATGGCAACTGATGACACAATTCTTTCTCTCTTTGATAAATACTCTTCTCATCCTCTGATTTCTTTTTTATGACCTCTTTTTCTTTATTACCTTACCATTTGTCTCTACTTCTTCCCTGATTTCCATTTCCCAGTGTTTCCTCTCTTGTTTCCTCTGGTCTTAAAAAGTTTGGCGTATCATTTGGGAGAAAGGAGGAATCTTCTCTGAAGTAGCATTTAACAAAGATAAGGTTAAAAGAGGGGCAACGGGATCTAATGTCCTTATATATTTAATTACTGCTAACAGGGCATGAGCAAACACGCCAGAATTCACCAGCTGTCCCTAAAGGTACAAGCCAGCTTTCTGTCTCCTCACATTATAGCCCAGTTTAACCTCTGTTGTAACATATCTCAGCACACACAAACACACACACACAAAAAAAAAGAACATAAAATCTGCTCCACTAGAATGGGAGCTCTAATTTATCTGCTTTCAGAAGTATGTTGTTCTCTAGAGTTAGAAATGTGAAGATTACATTCAGTGTTATAGATCACTAACACAGCAGAAGTTTAGTAGCCTTATAGTATTTGTTCGAGCTGAGTGGATGAGCTTGCATAACAGGAGAAGATTATTCACAGATATATGGATATAAAAAAGATACATGTTGATATTGATATAGACATATATAGATATACCTATCTCTATAGAGAGAAATATGTATGCATATAAATATGTATATTGTTATATATATAAAAATAATATTTTATACATGGATGAACTATGATATCATAAAAACCAGACAGAATTTGGCTTAGATTTGATTCATGCATGGGAAATTGTTCTGGACACAGAAACACGTAAGAAATTAAGCCACAATTTAGCAGAGGCAAGAAGATAATTGCACTGCCTCCAGCTAATAGAACAACCATGGAGTTGCAGCTAATAATATCTGATCTGGACAGTTTCAAATATTTAGGTTAATTGGCACCTAAATGCAGTTAGAAAACAACAGATCAAAATTTATGAGGAACCACGTTCTCACTCCCTGCCCCCAGTATTATGGAGCAAAAATAGGGTCTACAAATTAGAAAGAGAATGAATTCCTAGGTAAAGTGTGGATACACAGAATCTGGATACTTCAGTTTGGCTGTGTACATCTAGGCGTGTGGCTTCTAGTATTTGCCTTTGGGTTTCCCAGGCTACCACATGTGCCATTTTTTTTTCTTGATTGATTCAGTTTCTGAAAAGAATTTAGTCTTGTCTTGGGGACCCATCCAGGACAAAATGCTCGCTGGTGGCCTCCCATGCCTGTATCTCCCAGTCTTCCTCCAGACCTTCAGCAAGAACAGCATTATAATGTAAAAAAAGTTACCTGAAATTCTCCTCAGAGAAGCTGGTATTTTGTTAGGGCTTTTTTCACCCAAAAGAGATGATGTGACTGCTCACTTACAAGCACCCTTTAGCTGCACTGTATTTATGCTTTGTCCAGGTTAATAACATATATTGGGTACCACATCTTCGGCGAGCTCCTGCAGCTGTGCCAGATGCCACCAGTGGAAGATTATGGCAACAAAATAAGCTTCGGTTCAGTGATCCAACCAGATTCAGCAGTGAGTTCTTTTCTGATGAAGTCTCTGTTACAGAGAAGCTTCTAGTGACAATTAACAAATATTTGGAAATCTGGTTTATGTAACTGGCTGCTGGAGGAAGAAACTTATTTCACACACTTTTCAATAAATAACCAACATCACCACAGCTAAAAGTTTAGAACCCCTCCACGTTAAGAAGAAAATACTCCACTCTTCTGTTTAACCTCTCATAATTTTACTGTTAAATAAAATGTCTCTGATTTCATCCAGTCTTTCATAGTGTATTTTCTAATACTGCCTGCATTAGGCAGCCCCCATCTTTATGTAAGTTCCTGTACCTACAAAACCATTTCACTTAACTGTTTAGAAAAAAAACTTCTCAGTTCTGACACTGCCAGAAAAGTTAAAGTATCTTCCCTCTCATTCTTTCCTTCTATGCACCAATGCTTTGGGAATGAAGCCAACTCACAAATATCAGAGCTAGATTGCAAAGAGACAGTACAGCTACCGAATCCGGCTGTGAAGCTCAAGTAAAGCTCTGACTGGTGAAACTCCAGCTGAACTTCAAAAGCCTAAAGACAAAAGGTCTGAAGATTTTTTAATAATCTGGTCTCCTTCTGAAGGAGAAGCAGGAATTAGAAAGGAGAAAGAAAGGTGTGGGCACATGAGCGGGTGAGGATATGAGCCGCGCTCAGGCAAACCGAAGGCGTGATTCGATGGGGTTCCCTCTGCAGGCAAATTCTTGGGTATGGAACGCTCCCACTCTGGGTCACTTCAAGCAACTTCTACCATGTACAAAGAGGTTCTGGAAGTAGGGTACACACCATGTAAAAGTATAAACCAATTTGTTATTCTCCAGTTCAAAAAAATGATAGGGATTGTGAGCTACCAATCCAGTGGTTGAGAAGTTCACTGCTCCAGGGATGACATTCAACCAACATTTGCCAGGCAGGCAAACCACGTGCGGAGGCTTTTCTCTCTTCATCCTTGGGACAGGTTGGTCCTCAGTGCTGAAGGGTTCCCAGTCTCCATCTCCTTGTTTTCTTTGTAGGATTGTTTATCTTTCTGTGTTTGTTTTTCCTTTCAAATCCTTGAGCTGCCAACTATACCCTTCTCACCAACCTCACCTCTGCAGTTTCACCTTCACTGTTTTGCACGGCTCTTTCTACGGAGGTTTTTACAGCTCTTTCCATCAGTTTAGCAGGTTTCTCAGCAGTCTAAGCCGGGGTTACGCAGGCATGCTGTGTGCAAGCTGGGTCTCGGATCACAGGCAGATGAACTGCTGGGAGGAGGTTACAGGTATGATAGACTCTTCCGGAAAAAAAGAACTATTGACATTATTGTACGAAAAGCCATCTCTTTTATTGTCAGATCTTGTTGCTGCGAGGGAGCAGAGAGCAACAACACACTCTTAATAAAATAAAAGAACCTCTTTGCATCTCATTCAACTCTGACACAGCAGTGATAGCAGCAGAGGCTCCGTTGTTTCAGAGCACTGATCACACAAAAGCAGACAGAAACAGGAAACAGACCTCTTCATTTGTACTAAGAAGTTAAGCAACAATAAGCCTACTTATGCCTGCAGATGGTTCAGCGCCTATAATATTTGGCTTGGGTTTTAATGCAGAAATATCAAAAGCTGTTAGTGGCGATGCTGAATGACCTCCTGCCTGCAGTCTGTGATTTTCTTTTAATACTGAACACATACTACAGAGTGACTGATCATATTTTGAGTCTCATTAGGCAGGCACAAATGGAAGGAAGAGAGGCACTGGCTAACTAACTCTGCCCTGGTGAGCAATTGCAGGATAAACTGCTCTCAGCCCTCATGGATAAGAACCTGAACAGACTGGGAATGCATCAGATTAGGAAAGGTTGCTGTGTATAACATCTGCCAGATGTGACACTGCAGGAAAAACACAGGAATAAACATAAAGGTATAATGGCTATAACAGCCCCACATGTGGCACTCTGTCTCTCTTGTGAGATGAAGGAATTTCCATATCTTAGCACGTACTCACATCTAACTGCATAAACCCACCGCTTTATAAAGTTGAGTAGCTAAATCAGTGTTTTCCACCATTTCCCAGCTGGCAGGCCTTTAAAAATGTTCCAACATTCCAATACTGTAAATGTAAACCAACTTATAATTTAGAACATTTTTTCCCAGTTATTTTTCTTGATCCCTGAAAGGAAATACGTTAACCTCAGGACAACAGGTCAGGAGCCACTGAACCAGACCCTTCGGCCTTAGCACGGGTCTGCACTTGGGCCACTCCCATTCATACAAACCCAGGGCTGCCAAAAGAAGATTGCAGTAAAAGTAGTTAAGGATTTTCCAAGCCACTCCAACTGCTGTGAAGGGCAGGAAAATGACAAATGTGGCAGACTTAAACCACCTTGCTCTAACACATTTTCTTTTTTTTTTTTTTTTTTTTTTTTAACGTCCCAGCATCTCCCCACTACTTAGAGAATCACAGAATTATTGAGGCTGGAGCAGTGTGGTTACAGTAAGGTTTGTCTTGCCAAACACATTGTATTAAGCACTAGTGTCAATAGATTTCATCCTGAATATTGGCTGTCCTAGAAAATTATGGTAGGTGTTTCTAGAAAGCTGCTACAAATGATGTAAGCTTGGGAAAATGACCTGCTGCCTATTTACGCTTAACAAAAATTACTGGCAACTTAAAGCTTTCTGAAGTCAATTCGAGGAAGTCTATACATGCCAGATTCCACCTGCCCAAACTCATGTCCACCATTACTTTGAAATGACTGGAAGCATCGCTACTGACGACAATAGCCAGAGCATTATCTGTTTATACCAATGGTTTTGACTCCCAAAATGGATTTTGAGCTGTAGGCCTTTCCGTAGTGAGCACGCTGTTGAAGATTTCCATTTGCTACACTTAACTATTCACAATCGGGCTACAACGTGCTGTATGTGATCTGAGAATAAGGAGTGAACTGCGTAATTGCACAAAATCCCAAGCTATCTTTTATGAATTATTTCGTCCTACAAAGCCCTTCCCCTCCATTCCTTGCTTTATTGATGATATTTGCTGATTGAAAAGTTACAGTACTCCTTGCCTCCACTAATCATCAGATCAGAGAAGGCAGTTAGGGTTTTGATTTTGCTAAGACTCTTGAAGAATGTCTTCTGATTCATGAACCTAACTTTTCTTATCCACCTGGGCATTTTCTTTTCTTCCTCCCTCTTGATTCCATTCTCAATAAAAAGAAAAATTCATCTGTCAAATCTTTCTTTCTCTAATTTGAGAGTTTTAAAGATGGCAGAGGCTTTCATGGGTCCTTTCAACTTAGTCTTACAAACATAAAAAATTGACAGAACTCTGCAAGCAAGAAAAATGACAACGTGATAGATTTGTCAAAGACTCGGTGGATAAAAATGAATGTAACAGGACACATATATGCTGCTTTCTGATCTAAGTGAAAGAAAACCTCTTCAGAACACTCCATTCCTCAACTTCCAGTCACATCAGGTTTATGTTTTTGTCTCCCTGTGAGCAGTAGGATGATGTCTCCTATTCAGTCCAATATCAGACCCGATGATATTGATGATACCTGGTGATGCAATTTTAGACTCCTATAACCTCAAGGCCACTGTAGAGTAATTGCCACCACACTTTCCAGACCAGGGGAATCTCATCCTGCTCCAGATGTCTCAAAGGTAATGTAACATTCACTGCTGTATTTCAATTCTCATGCAGGCATCTAACCCCTGAGTTGGGGGGTAGAGTAAAATCTGAGGTCAACACAGAGCAAACTGCAGTGCAACCCTCTATAAGAAGTGATCGTAGGTCACTCGTATGTTATTACTGCTCTCCTTAGATAAGCCACCTGGTCTCAATATACTATTTTTGGCATATTGCCCCTATTGAGACAGGTTTTTCAGAGCAAGAGGCAAAGCTAAATAGAATAGACTGGAATATGTGGCAAACTTAACTGCAAACCCATGGCTGTGCCTCGGGGCTTCTGGCCCGTCAAACAAACAATTTCTCTCAGCAGGCTTTTTTTTCCCCACATTTGTTGGAGGTTCAAGCATCTGGTCTCCAGAGGTCACGGATTTTTCAAACAAAATCCCAGGAAATGAAAAACAAAAAGCAACAAAATAAACTATCTTGTTTCAGGGAAGACTCCTTAGGCCCTCTGATTTATTCCAACGTGAACAAACTGAGCACCTTTGCAGCAGGCTTTGCCAGTTCTCCAAAATAACTGTGCTGGAAATTAGAGTCTGCCTTTCTTATTCTTCATTCTTGGAGGGAAGCTGTTTCTCCAGAGGGTCAAAGCATAGCTTCATCCAAAGTTCCTCAGTGGTTCTGGTCTGGATTCAAAACAAAAATAAGAGGCTTGTGTTAGTTTCCCCACTCCTGAATTACCCTTCCCAAGGTAATTCTTCCCTCCCTCAGCAGATATGAACCCAGCTGAGCTAGAGTTTAAAAGTGAGTATAGCAGGCTGATGCTTCCTCCAGGGCTACTGTGCCTGAAAAAAGGAGTAGATACTTAAAACAACATGGGAAAGGAACTATGGGGAAAATAAAAATAAAAAATAATAACAACAGAAAAAAAAATGCTGGTTTCAGTGCTGAACATAAGGTGCTGAAGTACTTTATTACCTTTACAGTCAAAAATAATTTCCATTTTAGATGTTAAGGATATTAAGGGGGGGGGGGCTGGGGAGGGGTGTCTTATCATTTAAATTGCAAAATTCTACATTGAATGTCAAAGGAAATTTTTGATTTATGAAGCTGAAAAAAAAGGTACATTTAAAGGTTTGAACTCAGAAATGAATGAGTAACTAAATGCAGGCTGGAATGGTCTACAACACCTCTACTACATTTAGCAGCAGCAGGGCTTGCATTACAAGCTGCAATTTTTTGATCTCGTGAAGAGCAGGAAAATGACAAATACAGCAGACATAAACCACCTCGCTATAACACTTTTTCCTTTTTTTTTTTTTAATGTCCCAGCACCTTTCCACTACTTACAGTGAGGTTTGTCTTGCCAAACACATCGTGTTTGTGTGGCACCAAGTGAGGGAAATCAGCGGAAGGAATTGTGCTTACTCTCCACCTCAGCTGCCTAATGAGCAGCTCACAGACAGGATCTGGGAAACACAAACCCTTTCCTCATGACATGAAGAAAGATTGAAAAAATCCCCGTTTCCCTGGGATATAAAAATTTCTCATGAATAATTACTTTGGCATTGTGGAAGATGACAAAGAAAACAAAGAATTTGTGCTAATTAAAAAAAAAAAAAAAATCAAAACTAAACAAAACCCCCCAAACAGTTATGTACTCGGCCTAAGAGCCTGCATTATTTGACAACCTGCTATAATTGTTGATAACATAATGCATGTTCTGGATGTTTTAGGAAGAATTTTGTCTCATGAGGTATCAAAGGCCACTGGGATATGTGCTGCAGTCTGGCCTGGGTAGATTTCGAATAGTAAAAAAAGAGAGTAATACAATCTGACAATCGCTGATAAACAACGTGAAAAAACAATGTCTTAATCAGTGACTCAAGTAACTGCTTGTGTTGGGAATGATGTAAATAAAGACATACCCATTTTAGTCACTCTGGGCAGAAAAATGGTCTTTTTAAAAACCACCTGGGACCTCTTTAAGGAAGAAAAAGATACATTTTTCTCTCTTTGAAAAAGTTCACTTGGACATGTTATCCTCTCTTTAAGCTATTTATATCCTTCACTTGCTAAAACTCTAAAAAAATACTAAAAATTATTAGTTTTATGTTGTCTTTTAGAACTACCCAGAGTTCACCTTGATACTTAGGAATTGTGCATGTTCTATAAAGATATTTTCTTACCACTCCTCATATGGAAGTTGACAGCAAAAAAAAATTGCATCTTTTTATGTAAGAGATTATGACTTAGAAGTGTAATAAAAGTGAAGTGGATTTGGAAGCATTCACTGAACGTTATTTTTTTTTAATCTTAAATGAATGCAATAGCAAATTCTAATCTCTCAAGCCACAGCCATCAATTTAGCACAGCTCTGTGACTTTTTTTTTTTTTTCCATAACATTAAGTTGGAATTTTTTTAGCAGAAGTACACAGTAAATATTCTTGTTGTAAGGCAGGTTTGTTTATTTCATCTCCTGGATCAAACATAAACCACATGGTACAGGTGTGCTGATATTGTTTATTCATATTCTATGGGGGGAAAAAAAATAGTTTAAAAATGAAAACTCTCCAGATAAAACGATTTTAGAACTTGGAACCTGACAGCTAAACAGGGTAGCTGCAGCATAAACGAATCTCACGTGAGGGTCCACTCTAAATGATAAAATATATGTTTGTAAGAAATTAACTGGTGAACTAAAGTATCAATTTCTGATGAGGAAAACATGTTAAAAATCATGAAGGTGGAGGAAAAAACAAACCCTGAGAGTATTACTGCAGGAACACTCTGCCTTCAAATGATATGATTGTTCTATGCAAATATTTAGTAGTGCAGTAACTCTACCTGCTATGACTTCTAAACCCAGTTTTATTTAATAATTCTTTTTACCTAGCTACAGATAACTCATTTGCCTTTAAAGCAGAATTTTCATCATTACTTTTTCTTATTATTAGATCTTCCAAAACCCTTTCCATGTTCCTGTTTTGACATGTCTAGCCATAGCTTGTAAAGCTTGGAAATTTAACTATTCTAGTAAATTATAATCTATCTAACAGAGTTTAAAATAAAATAAAAAAAATGTGGAGAATTTGAGTGACCTTAACTTTCTACCAAGTGTAAAGCACTGTCTCAAATCAGAATTAACCTTTGCCTAGAGCACCTCCTGCACTTCGACAGAGGAACATATAAAAATATTGTGAGGGATAGAGCAGATTAAGAAAATAACTTGTTTCACCTGACACAGGTACTCATATGGCTCCTGTTCAAGAAAGTTTCTCTGTTGAAGATGTTTGTAGGTGATTAAAGTCGATGAAGTTGGGCAGATGCTGAAATGCCTTCTTGAAAAGGACTTCAATGCAGCACTTCCCTGAATGGGAACAACTCATCAGCAAAAAAAACATTTGATTCACAAACCCAAAGACATAAGTAATTACATAATAATAATAACAATAACAATAATAATAATAAAACCCACTCAACCAAACAAAAACCACCACCCAAATAACATGCATTTCTTGTAATTACTACAGCTGAGATCCAGCAAATTCTTCCTCATGTAATAAAATGTTATTAATGGGAATATATGTAATCAGAAAAAAAAGCCCTGCTGGAATGTTACATTTGGTCTAGTCTTTGCAAAAGCAAGACCACCAGTCACCAGATTGTCTTCTAGGTTGTATTGGATCAATTCCTTTAATATTTGCTCGGGTATTTTTCCCAGCATTAGACTTTGACTAACGCTTACTGATTTCCAGATTCTCTGTTGTATTCATTCACTCATGCTCATAAGAGGGTTTAAAATGTATTGATTACCACTACTGCATACCTCTCAGTTTTAATTAGTGACCTGCTCTCACCAATCTTCGTCCAGTATTGCCAGTATGTCCACTGAAGGTTTTGCTTTATCTAAAGATTGTAGTTGCCCCTAGAATTAGATCTGGATGTGCCCTTCTATTTCCTCGCAGATCTGTGCTCATTGGTAAACTGTGTTATACTTCACCTGATTGGATTTTTAAACTTCTTTGAATATATGTAAACTCCAGGAACTCAAAAAGCATCAGTACATACTGGTGACTCAGCTCTCTTCCTTTCAAATGGTTTTTAAGATCAAAAATCAAGTTAAAGGGTACAGGAAAAAAAAAAACCAACAGCTCAATGCACTGGTCCCTCACCGCCTTCTAAGACCAAGCTTTACATCTCCATGTGTAATGACCTCCTTTGAGGATCTGAACTAGAGTTTGTCAGCGTTGCAGCACAAATCCATCACCTGAGTTAAAGCTGGAGTAGTAAATAGCAGTATCAGGCTATTATTCTCTATCTAGACCAGTCACTACAGAGAAACCCAGTACACCAGCTGCACTAAGAGACTGTGTGTAACCCAAATTAACCGATGCGATAGAAAATTCCACTGGAGAGGCAATCTCTGTTTCAAGCTCAACTTACAGGTCAACTTAAAGACAACTGAGCACCTCAGATAAATGAGGGAACAATGAATAAAAAAAAATGAGACAATAAAAGGATGGATAGCAGAGAGATGGAAAGCGCTGCGGTTAATGCACCTGTAGAGAACACAGTGATTTAAGGTTTAAAAATTTAAAAGCCATTACACACAGCAAGAGAACAAACTAAAGTATTCTGGCAGCAATGCACGGATTCTGGAGAATGAGAGGACCTGGGAGTACTGGTGCAGGATTTGTCAGCTTGCCTACTCTGGCCTGAGGAAACAATGCTGCTAATATTCCTGTATGGACTGGGGGAAAACAAGCAGGTACTGGAATACAAAAAAATGGGAAGCTGAAACAGAGTTATTTGCTTAGTGTGTCATTAGGATTTTTAGAGAAACCAACTGTAAAAAATCAGTTTGGAATGATTTTTTTAAAAAACTTCCCATAGTTCAAAATTAAATTAATGGATAAATAAAAATAGGCTCGCAACTTGGGTTCCTAACATCTCAGTGTCAAGGCCTAATAACATAAAAATTAATATTTAAAGATAAGCACAGACACAAAAGATAAGCACACAAAAATGTCAAAGTATTGATAATCAAAGGTAATGTGTTTATTAGAGGTCGAAAAGTGTAAAAAATTGAGAATCCTAAAAACGCCTGTGAAAAAGTAGCCAAGATTCTTCAGCCTCATACAAAAGTATAATAGAAAGAGAAAACCCAAGGCACTGTCTCCTTAGGATGAAGACCTAAAGATAGCCTAAGTGTGCCCTCAAATTAACCTCCTCCTTTAGTTTTCAATATGAATTAAGATTCCGAATACAAAGGCAAATAAGTGGAAGTTGTAACACCAATGGTAGAACCAAATTCCAGCTGCTGATAGGTTCAGAGAAGCGTAGATGCGGCAGCGATGGCAGGCAACCTTCAGAGTGCTGAAATACTCAGCATGGGAAACTACAAATCAGGTAGAAGAGATCTGTAATAAATATATAAAATCAGGAATGGTATATATGTAGAAGAGCAAATGTAATTCTTATCCCTAAGAATATGGAAAGGAAGAGAAACACAGTATCAGCAAACATGAGCTTTAGAAATATGCAAAGTTACTGAAAGCAGTCTGAAGGGGGGCGGGGAGCGAAAGGCTTGGAAACATGGATAAACAGCGAACGGGATAAATTTGTTTGGGTTTTGGTTTGGTTTGAGGGTTGTGGGGTTTTTTTCCCAAAGGTAAATTATTCTAGGATGATGAATTTTTCATTACTTGCCTTTGATTAGGTTACTAATTTTCTAGACAAATGAAATAGAGTCATCTATCAGGCCTTCAATGTGATGAGATGTTATGTGGGAAAAACTAGATGGGCTGGAGAAGGTGATTGGGAAAAAGCTGTGAAGAGGATAACGTTTGGTTTAACAGGTTGCCTTCAAGGTCTGGAAGGAAAGAACAGATTTTAACAAAGATTGATCTCAGTACCACTACTATTCAATAAATTAATTAGCAATTCCAGCATGAAATTCAGAACCTTGCTATTGAAATATGCTGCTGACCCAGAACCGGTAGGCAGTCAGCAGCGTGAAGGTTCTGCGTAACATGTTGGAATAACTGGAACAGTAGAGAGGAAGCATGACCGGGACGTGTTCTGGAAAAGGAAAATACAGTAAGACCATGCAACAGAGTGCTGGGTTTGTGTGGAGGGGTTTTGGTAGCAGGGTGCTACAGAAGTGGCTCCTGTGAGAAGCTGCTACAAGCTTCCCCCCATGTCTGACAGAGCCAATGCCAACCAGCTGCAAGATGGACCCGACATTGATCAAGGCCAAGGCCAAGCCCATCACTGATGGTGGTAGCACCTCTGGGATAACATATTTAAGAAGGGGTGGGGGGAAACCCTGCACAATTGCAGGTGGAGAGGGGAGTGAGAATATGTGAGAGAAACAACTCTGCAGACACCAAGGTCAATGAATGAGGAGGGGGAGGACGTACTCCAGGTGTCAGAGCAAAGATTCCCCTGCAACCTGTGGTGAAGGCCATGGTGAGACAGGCTGTCCTCCTGCAGCCCGTGGAGGTCCACGGTGGAGCAGACCTGCACCTGTAGCCCCTGGAGGACACCACACCAGAGTAGGTGGATGTCCGATGGAGGCTGTGACACTGTGGGAAGCCCGCACTGGAGCAGGATCCTGGCAGGACCTGTGGACCCATGGAGATAGAAACCCACACTGGAGCAGGTTCTCAGCAGGACTGGTGACCCCACAGAGGACACATGCTGGAGTAGTCAGTTCCTGAAGGATAACACCCTGCAGAAGGGACCCACGCTGGAGCAGTTCATGAAGAAATGCAGCCCATGGGAAGGACCCATGACAAATAAGTTCATGGAGAACTGTCTCCTGTGGGAGGAACCTCACACTGGAGCAGGGAGAAGTCCCTCCGCTGAGGAGGAAGGAGCAGCAGAAACACCCTGTGATGAGCTGACAACGACCCCCATTCCTCATGCCCCTGCACTGCTGGAAGAAAGGAGGTAGAGAATTTAGGAATGAATTTGAGACAGGGAAGAAGGGAGAGGTGAGAGGAAGGTGGCTTTAAGATTTGGTATTATTTCTCATTCTCCTAATCTGATTTGATTGGTTCCCCCCCCCCAAAGTGGAGACAGTTTCGCAAGTAACAATAATTGGTGAGTGATCTCTCCCTGTCCTTATCTCGATCCATGAGCCTTCCATCATCTTTTCTCTCTCCTGTGCAGTGAGAGTGACAGAGTGGCTTTGGTGGGCACCTGGCATCCAGCCAGGGTCAACCCACCAATCAGCAACTGTATTTCCAGTGGTGATAAATTAGGCATTAATATTGTTCCACAAGACTGCCAACATCTGAATTTGCATGTTACCCACATTCAGAAAAAAAAGATTAATTCCAATGGGAATAGACAAAAGTTTTACTAGACTAACACGGGAAACAGAGAGCTATTGCCTGACAGAGACTGACTGCCCGGCTCACAGAATTAATAAAATTTGAGAGAGAATCTGTACCTTATAAATTTTTTCAGCTTCACATTGTCAGAAGGAGGAAGAAGAGCTCATTAAGATAAAGCAGTGACTGAAAAAGGACAAGTGTGTGTAAAAGCAGATATCAAATACAGTAAATCTGGAAACTAGACATTAGAAGGTTTTCAAATGCCAGAGGATTGAATTTTTAAAACAGCTTCTTAGTGCAGCATGAGACTCCCCTGACTCCTAACTACCTAATTTAAGGACAGATCTTGAAGAATTTCCAAAAAGAACCAGCACTTCACTGTCTGCAGTCAAGGAGATGAACTGAATGACACAGGCAGCTCTTTCCAGTCCAGTGTTCCTAATATTTGGTAACAGAGTGAGGAGCCTTAGGAGTAAGAAGGGCAAAGGTTGATGTTGGTGTTTTACATTAACTCAGAGCAATGAGATTTGAGAACTGAATTGAGGTTGAGTGACAGGTGGGTTTGATGCTAACTACAGGTTTTAGTTGTTTGCGCTTATAAATGCCTTGATAAAGGAATACAAATTACTGTTGACTTTGTGCACAAGCATTAGAGATCATGTGTTAATTGGGCATTTTTCACTGCCCCGCGGCAGCCAAGATGGTTTCGTAGGACCCTGAGATCTTAGTTTAGCTTTTCCACAGCTGACCCATCCATTTCCAGAGAGATTAGGATTACTTCCTGCAGTTACAGCCATTATATCCTGAGATGAACCAACTATTTGTTATTGTGCCTTAAAATTAGACCAGAAAATTTTCCCTTTCCCATTTAAATGCCGTTTGAAGATCACACTAATGTGTCAAAGCAAGGGAATGCAAAGCTCAGGCCTTCAATTCTGTTTTTAGCCAACACTACCATGACTTTTCTGGGAAATAAAGTAAATAACAATAATACTTACCACTTACTGTGCACGGTGCTTTTCATCTTCAAAGTGCTTTACAAATATTTACTGCTAGTTAATCTTGAAAAAGTATGATTTAAGGCCAGCTTCTGATAGCTTCTGTGACAAAGTTAATGTCATTTAAATCGAGTCTGTTTGTGTTTAATAGGATAGAACTACAGTACTTTAGTTTAAACACTATTGTTCCATTAAAAGCCAATTACGGAAATTCAGCTTTCCTTGAATTTATAGAGCACAGCTTTTCATTTTAGAAAAGATCTATCTAAATACTTCATCCGAATTTAGTCTTCATAATTCCAACTAATTGCATAACAGTCTTTTCACCCAGCCGCATAATGCAATTCGTCATGAGGAAACGCAGCCTCCTCGCCTCTCGTTCGGGCAGTACCGGCTGCGAGCAGCAGATCGCGCTCAAGATGTTTCCATGGTCGGCAAGGAGCCGGGAGCCGAGCGCGGCGGCCCTGCCAGGGCGGCACTGGGTGAGCTCCTGCCCGCCCGGGCTGCTCGACGCCAGGGCCTCGGGCAGCCCCACGGCAGCACAGCAGAGCGCTTCCGTACCCTTAAACCAGGAACTCGATCGTTTACCTGTGCAAAAATTATAGTTTCAACACTAAACATAGAGAATCAGAGAGTGGGTTGGCTTAGGAGGGACCTTTAAAGGTCACCTAGTCCAACCCTGCTGCAGTGAGCATAGAATCATAGAAGAGAATCACAGAATCGATTTGGTTGGGAGAGACCTTTAAAATCATCGACTGTTAACCCAGCACTGCCACAAAACCATGTCCCTCAGCACCACAACTAGGTCTTTAACTGGATCAGGTTGCTAAGGTATGCATAGCAGCATTTAACTATTTTCCATCCAGGATGCAAAGACAACTTTTGGATTTAAATTCTAATCGGTACATCTTAACATGGTTTATACTCACCATTCTGTATTAAAACCAAAAGCAAATGGTTGCACTACGGGTTGAAGACCACTGAAAGAAACACTTAGGAGTTCTTCTTAATACTGCTGCAGAAAGTAACCACATGAATTACATTGTATTGACTGAGTGACCATTACTGTTTCAGGTATTTTTGCCTCTGAAGCTTTGAATCTGCTGCAAATGAACCCATTTTAGAGTCATTCATTTTGTATGTAGCTTCCTTTGCTATAGATCAAGAATCTTATCTGAACTCGAATGAAAGAAGGCGATTTGTGGCCTGATCGCACCCACATGACACCTTTTATGAGACACCAGCAGCAGAGCTGGGAAAGGAACCAGTGCGATAGAACAACTAAATAACCACAATCATTATCTGGTAAAATCGCAGCTGCTTTCAAGGGCAACAAAAGGTCTTGCAAAGCTACTTCCTCTGTGAAGGATTTTAGCGGTTGAAAATACAAAGGCAGTCAAAAGGTAACCCGAACACAGACCTAGTAAGAAGATGAGACAGGACAACCAAGAATTAAGAGAAAACTAATCTGAAAATGACAGGCAGGGTTCGGAAACTGAAACCACTACCTCCACTTCAGCCCAGTGGCCGAGAGCTTGTGTGTCACATCACACACGAAATGCTGATCAGCAAAGGCCGGCCCTGCCAAACTCAACACAGGCGCATCCATTACCTGGTACTGCCGCCCAGTCCGCAGACCGCACAGGAGGCACGCGTGCCGGGCACAGATGGGGTTCCTGTCTGACCCTGGCTTCCTGCACTCAAAACTTTATTTCCCCTTTCATGTTTGCCGTGGGACAAGGTTATGCTCAAAATCAGAAGAACAAAGGTTTTAGGCTGCTCACACCTGGGTCTGGAGTATATTAATTAATGTGATTAAATGGATATAGCTCCAGAGTGACTTCTTTGGAGGTGCGTTCTCCAGCCTTCTTGGCTCCCATCACCCTTGGCCGCCATTAGCCAGTACCCCCCAGCAGCACTGCTCTCCTGCACAGTTCAAACCCCCCAGGAGGACCCACTTGTACTCGACCCTGAGGGTCACCGACCCCGGCTGACAGCCGTGCCCTCCCGAGGGCAGGCCGAGGGGCCCGGCTCTCCGGCCAGGTCTCCTCACAGCCGAGTTTCCCCACAAACACCACGAGAACCCACCCGTGTAGGTGCGAGATCCATCGGAGAGAAGTGGAGCTGTGAAGGGCGGTCTCCGATAAAAATGGATGAAAAGGGGGGCGAACATTAAGCCAAACACTTCACCTGTGTTTTCTTTTACACCAGAGCAAGAGGCCAACGGCGGAGGGGCCCTGAGGGAAGGCAGCGCTACAGGGTCGCTTCCCCCGCGGCAAAGCCTGGCTCTGGCCCCCAAGGGCCGCCATTCCCCTCTGAGTAGGGCGGCGGGTGGCTGCAGGCAGAGGAGGGGCCGCCGCCTCTTTCAACTTGCCGAGGAGGGCCGGGCTGCCCCGCCCGGGGCAGAGGGGTCTCCTCAGCGCCCGGTGGAGACGCGCCGCCCTCCACGGCTCTCCCTCAACTTCAGCCCGGCCGGGCGGCTCCTCCACCCCAGCAGTACCATGGCAGGCAGCGGGGTGGTGGGCTCTGCCCGCTGCCATGCTGCGGGTCCGTCGGTCC
>JAAGNO010011985.1:2129-41737 GCA_033439905.1 Ceryle rudis
AAGTTCTTTGCTGTGAGGGTGTCAGTGCCTGTCCCAAGCTGCCCAGAGAGGTTGTGGAGTCTCCTTCTCCGGAGAGATTCCAAACCCGCCTGGACCCTGCGCTGCTGGGCCCCCTGCTCTGGGTGACCCTGCTGGATGGAGCAGGGAGGATTGGATGATGATCTCCAGAGGTCCCTTCCAATCACCATCACGCCGGAATTCTGTGACTTTGCACGAACCCTTCCAGCCCCTCTACTCTGATTTCTCTCCTTAGTCCCTGCAGCACCAGCTTCGCATTCCCTCTCTGTACCACACTGGCCTACAGACCTAGCTCAGACTTGGTCCTTGCCATGGGCCCCTCTCTCCTCCTCAGCAGGACTCTCTCTGTCCCCGCCAGCCTCGCTGTACCCGGGTTTTAGCCGCCAGCACACACCGATCCCAGCGACCACATGAGGGTGCCAGTGCTGTTCACCTTCCCCGATTTGCTGCAGTGAGCAATGAACTCTAGGGTGTAGTTGGGGCTGTTCCTTGGGCTCGGGACAGTTTTGGGGGACACCCTTGTCCTGGGGACCCTTCCTTGGGTCTGTGCTACTCCTGCGAGAGATGGCCCAGTGGTGGGAGATGTGGGGAGGCAGGCAGTGTCCTGGGGGCATGCGGAGTTGTGGAGACCCTCTGCTACTTCAGAAACGTCCCCCTGTGGGCACCGTTACCTCAGAAATATCTTCAGCGCAAGGAGCAGCACGGTGGTTTCAATCTCATCGAAGCCCACTGCTGAGGGTCTCTGTAGCCAAGACCTGCTGTAGGGACCACGAGAAGGGCTTGCTGAACTGGGGAGGTGGACCCTGAGCTCTTGAGCAAACACAGACTTGGGGGGGGGGGGGGGGTGTTTGTCTGTGGCCAGCTGCTGGACTCAGAGCTTGGGATTTGTGTTTTGATTTATTCAAATTGAATTAAAAAAGGACACTCTCTGGTAGGACAAGCAAACATAAGGTCTGTCTGGATAAAGGGGAAGCCCTTCTTTTGTACAATAGCTCAGCGGGTAGAGCATCCTCCCCTAGGAAGGGGGAAAGATGGGTTTGATCCTTGCTTCTGCCGGAGGGGAGTCACAAACCCTGTTCTCCACCAGACCCCAGAGAGTACTGTGAACAGCAGGCTATGAGCGTGCCTGGTGCAGAGAGTTTTTCTTGCTCTTTCCTCTTATTTTAAATAATTAATGATTTGATGGAGCAGGGAGTGGAGAAGGCAGGTGTCCCGTCTCCCCGGAGAACAGGCTGTGCACCCGGCGAGACAGAGTCTTGCTCTCGATGAATATTTAAGTGTCTTTAGACAAATTGGAATGGCGCCAGCAGGGATGACTGAGAAAGGGCTCAGCCCTTCCCACTGGGTACCCTGGTGCCCGGGGGCTGGGGACACAGCCCTGAATAGGACAGAGAATAATCCCTACTTGTATGGATGTATGTCCATCCTAGCCTTGGGTGGGACCTCTGGCTCTTGCTAGTCTTTTGTTATGTTGTAAGATATCCCTGGATGGAAAGCTGTCCGGATTTAACCTGCCACCATTAATGGCATTGTCTCCTCTTCCAGAGCTTGAATCAGCCAGGACTGCTCACCTACAGCTCTTTGCTGCTTCTTGCTGACCTCAGAAGAGAAGTATCGCAGATGCCCTGAAACTTTCCACCTGTTTGTGGGCTTGGGTGTTTCCAGCGAGCAGAAAAAAAAGCCATGTAGGCAGTTCCTTCTGTCCTTACTAAATAGGTACGTGTTCAGGGGTGGAAGGGACGAAGACTTTCTGCTGATACCAAATACAGGATGCTACGAGGATTTATTAACAACTCCAACACTTGCCTAGCGATCCATTTATTAGCTAAGAGGCCTAAAAGAGCTTTTGGATTTTTCTATGAATGTTGTGGCATGACAAATGACAGGGGGAGGTGGTAATTTGGGCTCTTCTTGCAATATATTCCAGATATTGACCCCATCTTCAGAAAGGTGTTAAAGTCTTCGACTTTATTCCGCTTGAGGAATAATTTTAACTAAGCCGGCTACGTGCTCTTTTTCCCTGAGAAGTGAAGCTCTCTGACAGCATTTTGTGCTCGTACCTTTGCATGCACAATTTTTATGTGTTAGTTTAGGATAATCATGATTTTCCATCTCCATTCAGAGATCATGAGTCAGGCTGCTTAAATCCGTGCCATTTGAAAATGTGCCTCTGTTTGCTCCCTGGTTTAGTTGTATACACTGTGATTTTGAAGTCAGTCAGATTTGCAGCTTGCTGTGTAAAACACAGCCCACAAACCAGTATGTGTTTATGCAGAAACAGTTGCTTACCTAAAGGTTTAGCAAATTGGACTTTAATTTATAAACTTCCTTTGGAAGCAGAATGGGAAGGTGACTCCTCCTGCCTGCAGCCACCTCGAGTCCAGGAAGCGGAGCGGCTGCTTCCCTGGAGCTGCCCACAGTGGGGGAGCCCAACTTGGGGAGCAGCCTCCAGCCCTGGAGGGTTTTCTTCTCTGGCATACGGTGCCACAGTCAGGAAATTGAAGATTGCGTAGGAGGGGGCATGACCACGTTCCTCTTTCAGTGCTGATGGACTCTTTTTTCCATGACTGGGTGTCAAGCAGCACAATGTGCTGAGATAGCAACCATGGGCTCTGCGAGGCAGCACCTAAACCAGGTCCTTTGGGCGCTGTGGGACACGGCTGTCATTGATGCCGTGAGGAATTCTATGTTGGTGCTGCTTTGGTCCCTGCTGTGGGTGTACGAAAGGGACTGGCCATGCCAGCTCTGTGTCCCCATCTGCACATTGCACTTTCAGATATGTCCCATTAGAACAGAATACCCATTACAGCTCTGGCTACGCAGCTTCATGTGTGGCTCCATCTTATTTATTTTTAGTCTGCTCTAGGCTTTTCGTTGTCCTGTAGACTAGGTTATTTTTGGTGCTCTCTTTGATAACTCTGTCTCTGTGACATGCTGCGGAGCCAAAACTCCTCTGGGAATATCCCAGCAACACACGCAAACATCAGCCCCATAGCTTCCGACAGTCAATATATGAAGGTTTCAGAAACCCTGGACACATAACAGGACTCCACAAACCCACTCTGGGAGCCTGTGGAGGGATCCAGCACTCCCCTCAAAGGCTGTATTCATCTCCTTGCAAGGCTTCCACAGAGAAACAGCTTGTTAGAGGGACCTGTGGAGCTTGGAAGCTTTGCCAGTAATAATCCAGGCCCAATTCTGAAGTCAAATATTTAGTTAAACAGAGACTGTCTGATGACTGGATTAAACACAGACAGCATCTGAGCGAGCTCGACACTTCAGGTTTTTGTCAGTGTCCATTTCGTGAGCCTGTAATTGCATTTTTCCTGGCTTCCCAGACTCTGCTCATCCTCTCAGCATTTCAGACAGTGCAGAGTGAGGTATTTTGGCAGAGCTAGCTCAGGAAGCAGCCGATATCACAAAGGGATGTTCTCTGGTTTAGGCTTAGGAATAATCCAGTATTATGGGATTGGGAGGAAATCACATGTGAGAGAAATTGAAGGTTTTGTCTGTTTGTAAGGAGAAGTCTCAAGGAAGCCAGGAAATGTCAAGGAGGGTGGGGGAGTGAGTCTTGCCCAGCAAGATGCTGCTGCATGGTTTTGACACAGATGGTTCAATCCATGTTAACAGCAACTGGAAGTTTCAGCTGGTGATTCTGAACTTCCCTCTCCCATCACTCTCACTTCCTAAAGCCGATAGGCCTTTAAATCCCTTGAAAAGATAAATGGGCTTAAGCTTCTGTGTAGCTTTGAAAGTGAAGCTTACACTCAATTAGCACTGTCCGCCGCATTGCTCCCAACAATCAGGTCACTCCTGTTGATCCCTGACCTTCGCTGGCTGACGCGAGTTCACTACCTCTTCCAGCTCAGTATATTCTCATTCCAGTTGTGGAGAACTGGGTTGACATCTATCCTGCAGGAATGCAGGAGAAGTAGAAAAAAAAACCCCAACCTGCTAAGCATCACTTGTGTCTGAATTATATCTTAGAAAAAAACTGTATGGAGGAGTAAATTCATTGTTTTCTTGATGCTTTGCTGAGAGAGGTCTACATGAGCCCATTGTGTTCAGACTCTCTTAATGCACGAGTCCTGGCTTTGAGCAGTAGCTGGGACATTACTGTTGAGACAACCTCTGTCTCAGAGTGAAGATCAGGTCACAGTGGTCATCCTGGCCTTGCTTTGAACTGGAAAAGTGAAAAGCTGGTCTTTCAAAAACGGGAATATAAAACTACTATGCTTTAAAACACTGACTATGCGAAGGAAAGCAAATGTAGCAGGGAAGGATCTAAAGGGCAGAAAATGTTCTTTCTTAAATTTGAGAAGAGAACTGGTGTCATGGAGCTGGGCTCCCAGTCCTCTCTGGTTCGCGATGGTTGGCTGAGCGAGTGTTTGCTTATGGGAGGTGGGAATGGCTGCATCCTCTAAACCAAGCAATAATCGGACACTGGATCCTAATCCCCTTGCTGACATGCCTGCAGGCAATGTTTTTATTCTCTCTTTCCTGCATGTGTAAGAAGAGGGAGGTTCCTCTGCTTCCTAAGGCCTCTGAGGACTGTCTGGCTCCTAAAGGCTGTCTCTTCCCTGCTTTTTGTCAGGACAAAAGTGCAGCTGAAGTGTAGGATCTTAGAACCATAGACCCAAAGTGCTGAAACCTACTGTGAGGGGCACAGCCCTGAGTGCTCTCATGTTGTGCTGTAGGACTCAATGCAAAATAGGAAGCGAAACAAACAAACAAAAATCTTGTATTTGAGCATTTAATAAAAGCAAAATGGAAGCAAAGTGATGCTAAACTGTGGTGCCATCTCTCCCTTCTTCCTGGACCCCAGGTAAATCCTGGATGAAACAGGAGCAGGAAAACACCCTGTCAGGAGGCAGCAGTGCAGCTTTGAGAGTGTTTCATTTCTGTCTCTCAGCAATTTTCTTCCAGAGCCTGAAACATCTGTCTCTGCCTCCAGCCACATGCAAGTGCACCGAAAGAGTTTTGTTCCAAGCTTAATGAGTAATTTCATGGTCTTGGAATTGGAGGCAGGAGGAGGGGGCTGGGACAGCAGCCAGAGTCCTGTGCTCTACAAGGAGCTCTGCCGATGTCAAATCACATCCCGGTGACTTATATTTTATTGCGGCTCACTGGGCTTCCCTTTAAAGTCTGCTGTTAGAGTTGCTGGTGATGAGGGCAGGAACAGCTCCTACATGGGCTGCTGCGTTCCAGGGGCTTCCTCACTTCTGGGCACAACAAGCAAGATGGAAAATGATGACATCAGTGGAGAGGAGGTGGGGGAGCTCAGCTGGGCGTCAGCTCCACTCTGCTTGCGGAGAGAGCACATGTGAATGCAGAAAGCACTTTGCTGTTGCTGGCTCCAGTGCAGTGTGCTCGTAGAAGAAGTGAGGGCACAAATGACCCTGGGCAGACGCTCGGGCTCGCAGCCGACGACACTGAGATGTGGTGATGGGCGCAGCCTGAGAACAGATACAGAATGAGCTGATTCAAACCGTAGCTGGTCTCAGCTGCATGTAAAAAGCACAGACCCCAGCTTTCTCTCTGAGAAGGACAGAATTATCTGTAGAGAGAGATAATCTGTACAGAGCACAGGAAACAGAAGGCAGATGTTGTCCTATGTTTATCATATGTTTCCACCACAGGGTGTTCCTTTGGGATGGGCTTGCAGATCCCAGTCCCCAGAGCAGGACTTGCGCAGCTCCATAGACGCACCGTGCAGTGTTTATCTAGGGCAGAAGAACATACAGAGCTGTTCCTCCACCTGCCCAGGTTCTTCTGGCCTGAAGAGGAAGTTTATATTCCCTCACTGTGACTCAGCTATAGAGCCTGACTCATTTTCATGCTGTTACTCATAGAAAGGGAAAGCCAAATGGCAACCAGTCTGTGCCTGTAGACACCTGTAATTCTCCAGCTTTCTGCTGTTAATCCCTGGATGAGTTTCTGTTTATTGGCACTAACACACTTATCCTGATGAAGCTTTTAATACTTCTCTCTACAGAGAAAGACTGATGAGAAAATGAAGTTTTCTATCCCTAGAGCTAAGAGGAAGTGTGCTGAACCTCCATGGCTGCTTGTGGAGTTCCCAAAATTGGACTGTTTCAAGCAGACACTTCAGAGGGGTAGCAACAGGCTGGGACCAGATGGAGCAACCACCAGGCAAGAACTGGGAACTGCTGCAGTTACTGCAACTCCTGAGCTGACCTCTGCAGTCTGGTGGGAGTTGCTGGTGGTCTGTCTCTTAAAGGTGCTCAGTGCTAAGAGATGCTGCTTCCAGCAGTGATGGCTTGTCAGTGACCAGAAATCTGTCTCACCAGCTCTCTGGGCTTCTGTGCCTTGCTTTGACTCCTCACTGTAGTATAAGGACTAGAGCTGCTTGAGGTTCTGTAGGCTGCCAGTCTTCAAAGGAAGGGATGGTGGTTTACTTTGTGTAAGCCTTTGTTCCTCTGCCAGCTCAGGATTCTCTGCTCGCATGCGACCTGGCTGTTTCTCACTCGTGCAGATTTTTTCCGCTTGCCAGAGCGCAGGGGAAATACTGGGTCCTGGTTCCTTCTCTTGCAGCATGATAGGTGGGTTGTTCTGCCTTAGACACCACAAGACCGTGAGTCAGATTTGAAAACCTCACCCGAGAACTGCACCCGAGGGAGGCTTCAGCTGTGAGGTGGGAACTGGGGCCTGCCACTGCAGCTGGGCCAAACCCAGCTTTTCCCATTTCAGCTTCATTCCATGTAAAAACCACAGTGCAGCCCTTCCTGCACTTCATGGGAGAGCACAGCACAAAGCTCCAGGTGGGTGGGCTGCCCAGAGGACAAGGAGGTATCTCGGGCCTGGAGCAGCGGCTGTCTTAGACTTAAGGCAATTTCCTCTCGGTTATGGGAAGCTGAGGTTCAAGGCACTGGTCTAAGTCTTCCAGAGCAGGTCTTGGCTTCAAATCTGTCCCTCCCTCCTCAGCAGCTTGCTGCTGGGCTAGAGTCCACCATGGGGTTCTGCTCTCTCCTCATTCTCTTTGCTCCCATCTAAAGAGCTTTGATCAGAATTGTTCCAGGGACTCTCAGTGAAAAGCTGGGGTTTCAGTTATCTTCTGATGGAAAAATATTTAATTGGAAAAATTCCTGCATGGCCTTGGTATGCTTTCAGCTGGCATCCTGCCTGCCCCTCTCTGAAAATATTGCTGAGTTTGAGTGCGAGTGCTTCTTGTGAGGCTGGTTTCTTTGGTTGCCATCCCTCACTTAAGTTTCTTTATACCTTGAGCTGATGGTGGCAGCTGGCATCTTGTTATGTGGCACCAAAGTGACCTTCTGGGGCTGCCTGCATGTCCTGCTGCCCTTCATGGGAGAGTGTGGCTGAGAGAGTTCCTGTAGCATTGAAGGAGCAGCCACTGCCCTGCTGCTCCTTGCTGTCTGCTGTTAATCCTCACCACCGCCCCCAGCTCTGGCAGCCGTGTTTGCAAAGAGCTCTGCGGGCAGTGGAAGCAAGCTGGTTTCATCCTGACAATGTAGTTATCCTTTTAAGGGAAAATTCCCTCTGGGAGCCAACCCTCAATTACCTCCTGCTCCAGTGCCTTCTTGCTGGAGATGGCTCGTAACACAGCTGAGTTGTAGCCACAGTAACTCTGTCGAGCACCTATTTGCTCCGGAAAAAAAATAGTAATTCAATTCTGTTGGCCTCTGTTGTTTGCTGAATCTAGAAATTGGGGTCAAACCCCAAAGGGCTGGCTCCCCTCATCAGTGCAGGATCTGTGGCCATCACATCTTCAAACCCAGGTGCTATTCCTGTGGTATGCAGATACTGTTTTCTTCCCAAATGAAGTTTGTTGCAATATTCAGAAGCTCTGGGTAGTGCCGGACTGGTGATAATAAGCGGATGCAAGTGTCTGCTCACTGTCTGGAAACTGGGTACGCAGTGGCTGCATTTCAATTTGCTGGTATTCATGGTGCTGGATGGGAAGGATCCTCCGAGGGTCCTGATTCAAAGGCCAAAAAATCCCTTCTATTCTGCTGACACATCTCATAGGCCACAGGAGTGATGTCTAACCAGGACGGGGCTGCTGCGGAGGTCACCTTCTGCCTCTGTTGCAACGAGCTGAGCAGAAGCATGCAGAGCTGTAGGGCACAGCCCGTGCTCTTTCTAGTCTATAGGAATGGTGGCTTTGGCTGCAAGCCCCCAAATTTACATCTCTTGTGTTTAGCACTGAAAATATTTTCATTTCAAATGAACCACTTACCAGAGGGACATGACACTCTTGGAGGCACTTGTCACAGGAATGAGAGCAGACTCCTTAAAGTAGTTCTAGGGACTGCTGCTTTTGACATCTGTAAGTTTATTGTGATTGTCTGAGAAAATGGCTTTTTCTCTCCAGGCAATGACAGACTCATTTCAAAAACCAACCCTATACCGGTGCAGCTACTGTTGTCTTGAGCCAAAACAAACAGAGCACAGCCCGCGGCCTGCCGGGATCATCTCAGACTGAAAGGATGCTCTTTTGAGGAGCAGAGGAGCCAGGCTGGATCCCCATACCCTGTTCTGAGTGAAGCACACAGGAATCGTACTCTGTCTGCTTAGGTTGGACTGAAAGAGCTTTCTCATCTTTTCAGCCTTCCCAAGGGTTTGAATTTTCATCCCCTATCTAGAAAAAAAAAAAATAAATTAAAACTTCTGTAAGCAGACAGGAAGCAATCACATGAACCCCATCAAAATATACGATTTCATACTTTTAAAAACTCTTAGGCTAAATTACTTTAACAATTGAAAATTTACTAAAGTGTCGAAACTGTGGTTTTATGCTGCAGAGCAAAACTGTCCCCTTTCAAAATGTCAACTTTTCCAAGCTTTTTTTTGTACATTTTTTTAAACCAAGACACTTTTCCACATCTGTAGCCCTGAGTTAACAGTTTTGGGGTTGCTATTTTGCCCTGAAAATCTTTTGCCAGAAAATTTCTCACCAGGAATTCCCATGAAGCCCTGATTCCACCCTTGGGAGGTGGGTGGTTTTGAACCTGCCTGGATTAGAAGAGCAGAAGTGTGGCTAAGCTGACATCAATCCTGTCATTCGAATACAGAAATATCATTTAAACTGATGACCTTTCAGATGTTCATTAGTACTTGGCAGTCAAAAACTAGTGGAATTCATTTGCTTCACTCAAGAAATTCAACACATGCTGTTGAAAATTCAGCTTTGCTCTAGAGAAAGAGCCGCTCAGAGGCTCAGTTGCTTGGACAGGAAGGTTACCCACGTGCTGGGGCCTGGCACTGGAGAACGTAGGTTCATATCTGTGATCTCCCGTATGACATCTGGCCATGTTTTTTCTTCGCTCTTCATTTCCCCTTCACGACTGTTTGTCACAAAGACGTACAATTCATGAAGAACCGAGCAGTGCTTTGCTGTCATGGTGATGTGGTCTAAACAAACCAGGAGTATTTTGCCAGCATTTCAAAACCAACTTCTTGTTGCGAATGCAATAGCAGAGGAACTCGCTGGTTTGTTTGCAGAGATGCTTGCCCAGTTAGTCATGCTGGCTTGCATATCTGTTGGATTTTTGGAGTTCTTTTAGTGTTTTATCCATTGCAGGGATAAATGTGCCAGCATGCAGTGGTGTGCTAGATAATTTGCATCTAAAACTGATTAGTATTTCTCCTTTAAGAAGCATTTCTTTCTGCACAAGGTAGGTTTCTCCAAAAGGAAAAAAAAAATCATTTTCTTCCAAAACCACTTGAGGGTTTTTTGAGTGGGAGGGAAAAAGTACAGTTAAAAACTTCCCCGAGCATCTGAAATTATTTAGAGACCAAGAGGGAATTAAATGTTTTGATAAAGAGTAAGGGAAAGCCAGTAACCAGCTTTCAAATATCCTCATTTCTAGATAGGACCCTGTTGTGTGATTCTGAGGGGGAGGAGAGTTTGGATCTGTTTGCGTTGCATATATGTCACATCCTTACCCGTGCACAGGAGCTAGTACTTAGCATTGCCTGCCCACATCTTGCCCTCTTCCTATCTCTGACCTCTTCTCCAGTACCCTCCTCTACAGTCTCTGCTCCAGATGGCTTTGTCTTTTCCCCCAAAACATCTCCAAAGACTTCAAGTTCTCATTTCTTATTTTAAATGAACGATACGGTAGATTTAACAGCTCTCTGGAGTATTTGCACAGTATGTCCTATCCACTTATGGGCTAGGAATTATAGTTCTTTAACTGTCTGTAGTAGGTAAACCAGTTCTTTAAGTGTCGTATCGCACAAAGAAAGCAGAATTTGGAGATCCATTCCTATCCCTGCTAAAGGTTACAAAAATCATCAAATGACAAATTCTCAGAACTGGCTTTTTTATTTTGGTTTGGGTTTGGTTTTGTTTGCTATTTTTAGGAGCACTTCCATCTGGTCATCTAATGCTCAGATCACCTAACGTTTGCTGCAAAATGTCACTACTGCACCAGTTAAAGTATCTGTGGCAGCAGAATGGGTTTGGAGCCCAGCTGTTCCACGCTCTGTGCCTTTGCCTTCATTCTGCAGGGTGAGAAGCTCCACTGTCTCTCCTGGCTGCTCTACAAGGCAGAATTCATTCATGGCCACAAAACACTTCCAGGTCTTCATATTGGAAGATGCTATTAAAGAACCAACAATAATATTGTTACTCAAAAAAATGGAGGTGGTTCTAGCTCGAGTTCCCAGCATTTTGATTCCATTCATTCATTTATTTGGAGCAAATAACTTTAGAATTCATTTCCTGACTTTGAAAAATTCCCACGTTCCTAAGTGTAAACTTCTCCCCCACGGAGATGTAGAAACCGGCTCGTGAATTCAAAGGGGGTGAGGAGCGAGGAGGTTTTCTTGGCAGTGGCACAACTAAAACTTATGGACAGCTTCTATCAACACAGTGCCGAGCTTTTCAGGAATCAGTTGTTCTGGCAGAGAAGGAGCATGAAATGGGAAAGTGGGGAGAGATAAGAACTGAAATCTGGAGCAGAGGAGGAGAAGAGAAGAAATCCAGGGACGGCAGGCCAGGCTGAGGAGATGTGAGCAAGGTCTGGGGGGGATTTCTGGGGCATCTTGTTTATCATCCCACAGCTCCACAGAGGGAGGGAAAACAGAGCTAAAGACCTGAATAGCCCGTGGCGTTTATTATTCCCCCAAGTCTGGTTGCTGAGGCTTCTGCCTGTGTCTTGTGGAAACCACGTGGCTAGGAAAGGCCTCGAGCAACAGTTTCATCCACCTTTCCATGCAGAAGAGGATGGTATATACCCACCTCCTCTGCTTATCTGCTCTTAAGAAATCTCAGTGATGGAGGTCCCCCTGTGGATCCCATTCATACATCCACCCTGGGCCTGAAAGACTTTTCTAAATAGACATCTTCAGTCTTTTTTTTTTTTTTTTTTTCTTTCTGTAAATTAAGACAGCTTTGTTTTTTTCCCTTTGCCTAGTCAATGTGATAAGCTGTTGACAGCCATCCCTCCTGTAGTAACTTCTTACAAATAGCATTTTGCAATATTCCTGCTTGCTTTTTTTTCCCCTGTAGGCGTGAATACATGTGCTTTACGTCTCATCTTCAGTAAAGAGGCACTGAGGTAGGATTCCTTCACCATTTCCTCCTATATTGTGTTTTACAAACTCTGAACTGCCAAGCTGGGCTAGCTCAGACAAAGGGGACTGATGTTGCACAAAAAGAGATCGTAGATTCAAAACCACAGAATGTTTTGGGTTGGAAGGGGACGTTTAAAGGTCATCTAGTTGAACCTCTCCGCAGGGAGCGGGGACCTCTGCAACTAGAGCAGGTTGCCCAGAGCCCTGGGCAACCTGTCCTGGAATGTTTCCAGGGATGGGGCAGCGACCACCTCTCTGGGCAATGTGTTCCAGTGTTTCACCACACTCAGTGTAAAAAATTTCTTCCTTAGATCCAGTCTGAATCCCCCCTCTTTCCATTTAAAACCATCACCCCTTGTCCTGTCCCAACAGGCCCTGCTAAAAAAATCTGTCCCTATCTTTCTGACAGGCCCCTTGAAGTACTGAAAGGCTGAACTACACCTCCAGCTGCTCTCTGAAGCAAAGCTGGTGGGACCAGATCTCAGATACCCAGAAGGGGTTGGAAAATAGATGGCTTTAAGTACCTCACATTGACCTCAGACAGCAGGATTGCCGCTGAGGAGATCGTTAATGCTTTGTAACATCACGTCGAAGGATGTCACAGGAATATTGTGGCTTGCTTAGTTGTGAGGAAAGGCATTGGGAGAACATGGTGACTTAAGTTTCCTGGAATAAATTAAGCACTGGCTTTCTGAATTCTGTGAACTCACATAACAACCCGGGGGATCTCCATCTTCCAAACATGGTGGGTATCTTCTGTGCCTGCAAATTTTCTAACTCTTAAGCTGGAAAGGAGAAATCTTGGAGAGCTTCACTGTTGATGACTCATATTTAAGATAAAACACATTTTTTAATAGCAAAAATAATTAGTCATCGGAGTAGACTAGCCAAGGCTGTAGTAAATCTTTTGGCACCCTGGGACTGGATGAGCTCTTTCTGCTCTTTTTCAGTTGCAAATTGTTGAGTTCTGTGGGGTCACTGGATGGAACCTGGGACCTGCATTTTCTATTTCAGATTACACAGTCTCTTCAAACCAGTAACCCATGAATAGCCACTGAATTAAAAGCAGTTGGGCGAATGTTTCATATGCCAATACCATGTATGTTTTCTTTTGTGTTGTTTTAAGTCATGCTTCTCATAGTGCTAGACACTTCCCTTCCTTACCAACATCAATTTAAGGCCTGTTTCCTTACTGTGAGAGGAAGACAGCACCTTTCTCTACAGTGTATCTGTAGAAATCAAGGCTCTGTCTTGGAGATTCCTTTGAGGAACAAGCCCCTTCCCAGCAAGGGGTCAGAGTATTTACTAAGTGCATTTTTTCACCCAAAAGAAGCCAAGCTTGTGCAATAGGATGGCACATACACTGCTGCTTCCTTATAACTTTTGAACCAGTTTTCACAGAAGGGAAGTAGTCACTATGGTATCAGCTTCTTGTCTTCCTCTGGCTTATTGGTGTCTGGGCAGGCGAACGAGGCTCTGGTGTTGCTCACCACCAAGGGGACAACTGCTGAGTGAGCTCAACATTTTGTAGACACCAGAGAGTCCACATGAAGATGTTAAGGGCAGTGCAGACCACTTCTGGAGACTGCACTTGGTGAGGTCTCCAGCAAGGAGGATGCTTCCCACTGCTTTCCAGGAGTGGGAGCAGGTTCTGTCCAGAGCAGCCAAGCTGGGAGGCAGGATGACTCGGGAACTGCACAGCTCCAGCTGTGCCAGCCGCAGCCCCCAGCGCTTCTCCTTCCTCCGGGCTTGTGGTTAGCGCAGCGTTTAGCTCACCCCAGCCTGACCACAGCCTCTGCAATGCACCCTTCTCCAGAGACAAGCTTCCATGTGCTGGTCCTGCTGGCTCTTCTTTACTCCTGTTTAGGACAAACGGCTCTTAAGCAGCTGATATTTAAAAGGAGGTTTTATTGCCAAATCTCAAAGCTCTTTACAAGCAGGAGACAAAGTGCTGCCTTTCCACAGGCTGCAGCAGCTGCTCTTCAGATAGTCATCCACATTTGCTTGCTTGCAAACTCAACTTCCTTCCTGTCACGGACATGTAACCTGGTGGCACAGCCCAAAACACAAGACTCACACCCCAGCGCTCCATGCCCAGAGGGTTTTTCAGGCACAAAAAAACCCAGCCTTAATACAGACAGAAATTAGATATAAGTTTAAATATAAGTTTAAAGGGAGATTAAAAACAAAAAACAAAAATAAAAAAAGAAAGTGCATGGTAGCAGGATTGTACACTGAAGATGGGAGCTGCTGTATGAGGTCAGAGCAGATGGGGATCCTGTCTCTGACTGCCCAGCACTGCCATTTTCAGAGCATGTAAAAACACTTCAGAAGGCAGTTTCCAGCCCTAGGCAGGGTCTGGCTCATGACCAGAATGAGAAGAACAAGTGGGAAAACTGCAGAAGGAACACAATGTGTTGTTTCCTGCCAAGTCCAGGTGAATCAGGCTTACGGCCAGGCTAGACTTTTTCAGATGAACTGCTAACCCTATCAGAAAAAGAGAGTGAAAACCATAAAGTCTCCAACATAGCGTTTTCAGCAGTAGAGTTACTGGGTGCTATGGAGATTCCACTTAAGTTATACCTATTTACAAAACATAATACAAATCTAGTAAGTTCTGTTAGTATAGCAAATACAGTAATCAGCTGTAGCTTGCAAAATGATTTAACTTGCCCATTTCTCAACAGATATAGGGAGGGGGTTATCTGTTAATATTCCTGCTGATGGGTATTCGGTAAAATGTCAGACATTTATTCATTAGAATATTCAGTATAATATAAAAATATACAGTAAATATAAGATTTGGCTGTAACAGATAAGGATGTCTGGGTATTTTCATCAGCACTTTGCCAGACGGGTACCCACAGAACACACTGCCACAAGAAAACACCCACGAGAGCAAAAGCGTTTGTGTATAAACTGGAGGACTGAGCTCTCCCATAAGCTCTTTCCATTCTCCTGGATTTTCAGTTCCAGGCTTTTTGTTTGCCCATCCTGGGCAGGCTTCAGCTTTGGGATATGAGCCTGTACCCAGAGTTTGCCCTGGTTTGTGTATCTTCCTGGTAGTGTGAACTGGTTTATTTTCCCCCATCTAATTGATCTCTTGTTAGGGAACTGCATCTTGCCTGCCCTCCAGGGCTGATGTCCCTCGACTTCCAGTGCACGCCAGGTTCTGACACCTCACATTCATACCACACAGTGTTCGGTAAACAAAAGTGCACATGCAGAAAAATACATTTAGATAGCAGATTAGGCACTGAATATGGTCTGTGTTGTTAGCCCTTGTCCTAAGTACGTCTGGAAAGATGAGTAAGACCCACGGCTCACATTGAATCTACAGCAGCAAATGACACAGATCCAGAATTTGCTTCAAGCTGTGTGCCTGGGAATGGGCTTAGGACGTAGGAATCCTTTTGTCTCAAAGCTTTTTGGCACCTGAGTGTTTGACTGTGTAGAACTTGCCATGTGAGAGAATAACATGTGAATTCCCATGTGATGTCTGTGGCCATCTTGAGAGGGGGACAGACCACTGAAACCAAGGCTGCTTTAATCAAAAGAGGCAGCATCATCAGTTCTAGTCACTACCTCTCTCGCTGGCTCTGCGTGGTAAAAACCAGGGTATTTGGAAGCTCAAAGCCAACATTTCTGTGCTCAGACCTGAAGTGCCCACTGCCTAGCCTAAGAAAAGCCTCAGAAGCTTGACTGGGCTGTTGCTATGGGAGGTCTCTGCAGCCCACTGCAGCCTGGTAGAACCTGGGAAATGACAAAAGCAAGACCAGAAGAATAAGAAATGGGTGAGCTAAGAGGGCATTGCTGGCAAATGAGAGAATAGAGCTTGGTAGCATGTCACTCCTTAAAATCAGACTGGCAAGGTTGCCCTTTTCCATGCTTCCAGAGCCTGGCTCAAGCAAAAGAGAAGCCCTTTGAGACGTCGTATGATTCTCCTCAGAGCAACTACAGAGAACAGGGGACGGAACCCAGCTCGGGTACAGAGCTACACAGCAGCGGTGCAAAGACATGATTCTATCACAGCGGTAATCACTAAAGACCACGGGGACTGTGGCTGCTTTCAGCGGGTGGGCAGGGAAGCTGTAGGAATTGTGCTGAAGCCTTCTGCAATGACTTCCTCAGCCCCTTCCGTAGCGATGCATTTTTATTTTTAATATACTTAAGCCATTGGGACCAGCCCCAAAGTTGTGCGTGCAAAATGCCTTTCTCTCCACGTGCTCCACTTGCAGACGTCCACGCCAAACGGTGGCTCTCAGGCTGGCCAGGACACAGCAAGTAGAGATGTCTTCATCAGGAAGAGGGATCTCATCCAGACGCACTGCCTGGTGTGTGTGCTCCTGTCAGTTAACATCCCAAGAAGACACAGAGAGTGAGCCTACACTAAGGGAAGACACAGCCCTAAAGCTTCACGATGACAGCTCTCCTAGGAAGCTTCTGGGGATCTCCTGAGCACAAGTTCTCCAAACGGCTGCCTAATGGTTCCCAAGGGTGATGAGGGGATTCAGAGTTACCAGATAGGTATGGTCCTCGATAATCAGCATGGTGTGCTGCTAGAAGACACTCCTTCAGATGCTGAGTGTAACCTGCTCTTTGCCTAATTTACCTATGAATGAAACAGGAACAATTAATACTTGCCTGGCAATGATGCGTTGAGACTTGGGTTCACTGATGTAGTGCCCAGCACACCTAAAGCCCTGCAGAGCCACACTCAGAAGAGTGCCTTCATACAGCTGCTCCAGATCTGAAGACACTACTTGTAGTCAGGAGTTGGCCAGTTTCATTTGCCTCTGTGTGAGGTCACTTTTTAACTGTGGATGTGGTTTTATGAGTATCTTTGGAGAAGACTAAACCATTTATCTTTGCATTCCTAGATGTCACGGGGCTAGGTGGTCTGGGAAACCTTGCCAGCAAGTGAACAAACACTGACTACATTTATCCATAAATGATTTAACTGGGAAAACCAGAGAGGTGCCAGTGTAATCTGGTCTCTGCTTGCCTGCAAATACAGATAGACAGGGGCTTTTGCTAGAATAGCCATTCTGCTCCTTTCAAAAATCTGCCTTGGCTTGATTACCAGTAATTTTTAAGTCCTGATCCACTGAAAGGACTTTGGACAGAGTCCTTAGAGAGCATTCACATTCCCAAAACCGTTCAATGTCCTGTAACCTTCTGCTGTGCTAAGAGGATTAGAACCGGACTGGTATGTACACCATGAAGAGAGAAAGATGCTATAACTGAAAGCTCAATTCTGTCCCATAAATGCGGTGGGTGCACAGCAAAACACCACCTTTTAAACACTGGCCTAGCAACGGTACAAATCATAGATGGCAAACGTTTAGCTTTGATTTCAAGAAAGAAGTCTCTCTGGAGAAGATGTCAGGGAGCACTTCTCCTGTAAAGAGTCACTAGATCCTTTTGCTTGTCTTTCTGTTTCTGTGTTGCTTCTTTTTTCAGTTCTCCAAGACCTTTGATTTCTTGCAAAACTTGTGTAGCTTGACGAAGTTGTTCTACTGCCTCATTGAGCAATGTCTCTGCCATCACTGGGGGTCCATTCCCCTCCTGGGCCTGTTCCAGCCCTTCACGTAAAACCTTCTGCAGAAGTTTCTCTGTCTTTTCCCTTTCATTAGCAACTTTCTCCTCCATTTTAGCTAAGCAGTGATGGGAATCCTTGGGGAAACCTTGGCTTGGAAGTGCTCTCTGTGTACTTCTGGAATCAGACAGCAAGTCTCCCAGAGAAGAACTGCGAAGTTTGAGACCTGAAGAGCTTTCTACAGATACTTTCTTCTCAATAGTTGCTTTTACACTCTCATGGCTTGTTTCTGTAGCTAAGGAACTCTCTGTCTCTTCTGCTGAAGCCTGCTGTTCGTTCTCGGCAGATGTTCTCCCAGTTCCTTCTTCAGCTTCAACTGTTAGGGATGTGAACTCTGCTACCTCACTGGCTCCAATCCCGTTCACTGGGGGCTTGGAGCCACCACACTCCAAGTCTTTCCAGCCCCCAGCTTCTAGGTCACCATGGCTGGAGTTCACTGTGGCTAGCATTTTTTCTGATAGAACCTTAGGAGGAACGGGAGGCTTTGTAACATCTGCAGTGGCAATCTCAGCAAGGTTGTCTATGCTACTATCTCCTGATGACTTCAAGTCTTCTGTGTTTTTAGGCTCAGGGACTGGTTGGTCCCAAGCTACTTTTAGCTTGTCTGGCACGCTCCTAGGAAGAGGAATTGGAGTTTTTGCTATGCCCCTGTTGCTGACCTCAGTGAGGTTCTCTCTGTTCTCCTCACTTGGTTCTTGGGATTCTTCCACATTCTCCTCAGGGCTTACAGAGTCCTCTTGCTTGGCATTTACATTGTCCTTTGATGTTATGCCTTCCTTAAGCTTCTTATCTGGAGGCAACGGAGGAGACAGAGGATTTTTATGTTCCTGGTCAGGAACACTGTTCTCTGCATCTTGGTCTTCTTTTGTGCCAGTGGGTTTTGTAGGTGGCATAGGTGGCTTTGGAGTTTCTTTCTGGGGTGGTGCATTGTCACTTTCGCTGATAGTGGAATCGAAGTTTGGCGGTCCATTGTCTACTATATCCAGATCCAGCCGCAGGATACCATCTGACGTGGACTTGGCAGCCTGAAACACAAGACAGAACTTACTTTTTCAGTATCTATCCCATCATCAATCCTGGGCTCCATCCTGTAACTTCAAGTTAAGTAAAAGACCCTCCCAACCAGCATGGCAAGCATGTGTTGCTGCTTCACATATCCACCCCATTTATACTTAAATCTGTTGAAAATGCAAGGAGTACCTGACTGATAACAAAACCGGTGCCCTTAAGAGCAGCTTTTTCTATAGTTCAAGAGCAATCTATGGAGCTTGCACATCTTCCATGGAACATTACCCTCTGCTACTCTGTAAGAGCAGCAGCCATCTCTACCAGCATTAATCCCATAAGAGAAACCCAATGTGATTTGCTATGCTAAAATTTAATGAGCTATGATAATCACGAGGCCCAAACATTTCACCCAATGAAGAAGAAAATTGGGTCAAGTCATGAACATTGCAGCAAATCTTGAATGCATCAGGTGAAGCCCTTCCACCCCCCTGCACAGCCCCACTTTTCCCCAGACCCGTGAATGTCATGAGTGTTTTGTTGCCAAGTTATTTTCTTCCTGATAGTGCAGCAACTTGCATGAGAATGTCAAAGCCAACAACCATAAGCAGTCAAGAATTAGGACAAAAACGCAGAACTTATTCTCCTTGGAGAAGAACATCTTAGACCCTGTTCTGTAATAACCCTGTTTCTTGGCTTTCCTGTCGGTTCTAAGCTGTCAGCTCTGCTATGTTTTCATTCTTTACCCTGCAGTAGCTGGATCCCTCTACCACTTTCCTTTACAACATGCCTACCCAAAGCACACCTGCTTTCTGCTTTTGGGACTGTTGTATTTTTCCTTGAACGTATAAACCAAATTGATCTTTAGATCACTTGGCCAGGGCTGCTATTGTAATACCGTTGCCTTCTGCTTGCTTCCTCCAACCTGATGTCATCCCTGTCTCACTGGAGGCCAAGCCTCAACTGGTTAAACCTTCTTCAAACTACAGGCTGTGTGCAAATCGCTGTAGTAGGGGGAGGTTTCCTAAAAAGGATGGACTTAGGAAAGACACTGCAGCATGCAAACTCAGTGCCCCAGAGGGAGAAATGTAGTGACAGTTCCTGTGTGAGGGAACCCAAAACCACAGGAAGCCGTAGCTGCAGCCAGGAGCAGACTCCTGCAATGCAGAGAGCTGAATTAAAGTCTCTCTTTGCCTTTCCAGCCCATCAGAGAGACGGAGGCAAGCTGCATCCTGGCAGCTTGGCCCTGACCCGTCCTCACCTGGCCTGCTTTGACAGTGAAGATCAGTGTTCATCCCATTTCCTTCATGATACTGCAGCCAGCAGCCATGATACACATCTTTCTGCAGGCTCTATCCCCTCCCTTTCCCCTCATTCCTGCTTCAGAATTTGTAAAGCTAGTTTCCCCTGAATTTGGCTAAAGGTGAGAGGCCTTCCAGATATTAATGTTGGAGATACCTTGTGAAAATCGTGAGCTGCCTAGAGGAGAGAGACCTTTTTAGCACCTAGGGAAGGGCTCCCTACCTTACCCAACCCATATTAGGCAACAGAGAATCCACATTTCATTGCTGCTGTGACTTTTGTCATGTTTTTTTCTGCGGTTTTCTGGAGGAGTGGATGGGAATTTATGATTCATTCCCATGCGTTTCTCTAGGAGAGACACTCTCCCTCCATTTCTATGCAAAGTAAAAAGTCTCTGGGCATCTCATTTTCTGCACGAGGGTCATCTGAGAGCTGTGCAGACACATTAAGACAGAGGATTGGAAGTTTGAAGAAAGAAGGTTTGATATAAAACCTTCCTTGGCAGAGGTGAATGCTCTGCTAAAATATCAATCTGTCTGTGGAAATATTTTCATAAATCACAGGAATCAAACATTAGTAAGAACCTCTCCCATGGAAATGAACTGCAGGTTTATTTTGTGGTGTTTTTTTCTTTCTTTCTTTTATGTTTTTAAGTCACAGATCCAGAAAATCAGTTAAAAGTAGACAGGCTAGTCCATAAAACTGCCTGGGAGAAGAGTATATTCTGCTTCAGACCTAAGGAAGGGCTTGTAAGCTTGAAAGCTTGTCTGCTTTTTCCAGTTAGCTTAATCAAAAATACAGCATCTCCTCACAGACCGTGCAGTTCTACCTTTAGACCACTGTGGCTACAAAATCATCACTTCTTACAAAATAAATATAGGAGCTTCGGTCTCTTCTGATTAAAGTGAAATTATAATGGCTTTCACCAGACAGTGAAGCAGGTCATGAGTTATGGAAAGCTAAATATATCGTAACGTGTTGCAGCAGCTACAGATCTGTGGGAACCCGGAGCTTTGTTAGAGAGGTGCTGGCTCGGTCTTTCTCGGAGGAAGCTGCTTCCCTCATCAGCTTTCTCTGAGTTCCCTGTACCTGGGTTTTTCCCTGGGGTTTTGCACCTAAGTGGAAGGAGCGGCTCTTGGTGATGCGGCTGGGGACATGGCTCACCCCAGAGTGGGTGCGCTTACCTCCTTTAGGTGACTTCTCGTGGGTGGCCTCCGTCCGTGGGTCACTTTCACTCTGTCCCGAGTTACGTGGTCCAAGGAAAGGCTCTCGTCTACTTTCACCTTTAAAAGAGGGAAGAGGAGGAAAAGAGAAGAAGGTCATTAATTTCTCAAGATATGTCTATGAAGTTCTCACTGTCACACATGAATGGATGCAGCATTTGGCTGAATATTTCACCACTACAGTCAGACCTCAGACCTTAGTTCCTGCCTGGCTGCAAAGCCCTGCATGTACGTGATGGATATTGAAGGTATCTGTCCTATACAGAGCCGTGTTTATCTAACAGACACTCCAACGCAAAGCATCCAACCTCCAGAGGTTTGCGATGGCTCCCTCCCCTCTACCTCACGGGCAGGGAAAGGAGTACACAAGGCAGCTTTGTTGTCCTTGCTGCCGCCTGGGCTTGGAGCAGGTCCTGCATGTGGCAGAGCATAGCGCTGGAATTGTCGTTCCCATCTTAGAGGTGAAAGCTCATTAATAACCGTGACCTGACTGTGAACTGCATCAGCAGCACCTCAGTACAGACCTTCCCTTCTGCAGCTCTAATGACTGCAGGATGCTGAAGAGAAGGTGTGGGCAGTGACCTGGATTAACTGCAGCTTTAGCTGTATTAACAAATTTATTTTCTGGAATCAGATGAGAAATCCACTGCCTCCCACATGTGGGGAGGGAGGTCTCAGCCCCTGGCAGGTATTTCTCTGTGACATCCCACCCACCCATGCTGTGAGGGCTGAAGTCTGCTCCATGCAGCACCAGTGACCGGGGATGGTGGAAAGTCAGCATGTCCTTGGCTTGCTGGCCTTTGTACAATAGCAAAGGTGGCGAGGGTGAAATAGGGATTTAAAGGGAAATGTGGGTCCCAATCACTGACTGGCATTGGCAGAGTGGTTTTACAGCAATTTCAGTGGAGAACAGCTAATCCAAGCTGGCTGAGGGCTTGACACGTTAGCTTGTGCCTGGCCTGTGTGCAAACGCTTTAAATCTGAGGTTTGATCCTTACTGGAATGAATGAGAATTAGAGGCTGGCTCTGAGAACCTGGATAACCCCAGGCCATGGGGCAGGGAGGTGACCTGAGATCCCACCTGGCTGTGCTACCAAAGGGGTCTGCAGAGCTCACTGCCCACTGAAGAGCCATGTCCCATGCCCCTTCAGGCAGCTCTGAGCTGGCATGGTGTCCCTCCAGCAAGGGCTCAGCAGCATTGCAATGCAGGACATCACCCCTCCCACCTGCTGAGACATGAGAGCAGACCTGGCTGCTGGGTTTTGTCTTCTCAGGTTGCTGCTGGTCCCAGATGGTCCCTTTAATTTCACATGTTGCTTCCCACTTGGTCCAAGGGCCCGAGGAACTGCTACATCCCACTACCAGCAAAACCCTGGTGTGGAGTGTCATTTGTCTGGGCAAAAAAGGAGCATCTTCCAGCCTCTCTTCCTGCTTTCGTCTTCTGCTGACTAAACGCAAAGCCCAAGCTCCCAGAGTTCCCATCTCTAGCAACGTAGCTGCAGCGCTTCGCCTTTCTCTCAAAACTTTTATCCATTGCTTTGGTTTCCTTTGCTAAACAGATCTTGCTGATTGCTTTGTCCCCTCATTACTCTGCCCATTTCTTCTTGTGTCATTCCCATGATGGTGGTTTTGTGCACTTCCTTCCAGTTATTGAAACAACTGCAGCAGAGATGCCACTCCTTTGGTTTAGTTCAGGGCTGATTTAAATCTAACAGGGAGCAGGGCAAGGTTAGGCAGGTTAGGATATGCAATTTTCATCCTTCCCTCTGTGCAGCAGGATGGGAGGAGAATTTGGGAGTGCAGGTGTGATGGGGCCAGGCAGGCAGGTTTGGCTGGAGCCATGGAGTAACTTTCCAGCAGACTTCTCTCCAGACAGCAGGTAGAATAGCTGGTGGACTGAGTCACATCTGATTTTTCCAGTCTTGAAGACTGGGATATGTCCTAACCAAATATCTCCATTTCCAGGCTGCTTGGTGCTGAGGATCATGTCAGTATGGAGAAGATGAGACTCTCCAGGCTGCAGCCCCAGCTCTACACAAGTTCTCTGCACCAACCGCTTCCATCAGGAGAGGAGAACACCCCTGAATTCTCTGATCTCAAACCCGCTGAAGCCACCAGATAACCTCCCACTGACTGGTGAGTTCTTGTGTTCCGTGGGCCTCTCGATGAGATGTCAGCTCTTAGCAGCACAGACCATCCCTCCAGCACACTGTCCACTCCACCATGTGTCCCTCCCTCCCTGCCTCTAACCCCGGCCAGGACAGAGGGAAAGGCAGCAAGAAGTAAGATGATGCAAAAGGCTCTCTCCATGTTCTACCTTCTTGGGCTGGGAACTGAAGTGGCTAAAAGCTCCCAGTCTGTGGGGATGCAACTTGGTTTGCCTTGAATCCCGTCTTTATCCTTCCTTTGACCATGGCTGGCATGCTGGAAGGACCAGGAGCAGAGGGGTTTGGGCAATTTCTGCTTTTAGTTTAAAAAGCAGCGGATGAAAATTGACACAGAAATACAGGACGTTAAAAACAGTTTCTCTTACCTCATCAAATATTTTGTTTTTGCCTCTATTGATCCCTTCATTAAGAGCTTTTATCCACGATTCCTTTTCTTCTGAAGTTGGAGCTTGAAACTTGATATCATGAACCTGCAAGAGCAGAGAGACAATTCAGCCTACACATTCCTTGTCAGGCCCAGAGAGGTAGCTCTCTGCTCTCTCTCTGTCACTCCCGTTTCTATATAACATCCAGTTCCAGCTTGTGTTTAAACTCCAGATTCCCAAGTGCTCCACTTCCTAGCTCCTATGAACCGGATTTTGTTAGGCTGAGCAGCTTGTTGCTGTAGTTTTATTTTTGCAACTAGTAACTAAAGCGGTAAGAAAGTAAGAGTTTCTCACTTCTGCAAAGCACTTGGAATAGCTCTTAGAGAAGCAGCAAGTTGTACAACCAATGGTCACACTGTGTATAGAGAATCAGACTGAAAGTCCAAGTCATTTTGTGCTGGTTCCGATGCAGTAAAGTCCTTTATCTCCAACTTCCCGCCAGGCTGCAGGCAATGGGAAGGCTGTGTGCAGCGGGCTCTGCCTGCTTCCCTGTTCCTGCAGCTCTGCAGAACAGAACTGATGGGAGAATCAGGGGCTCTGACCTTGGCTGCACTGACCCCGATCCAGCTGAGCACAGACGTGGTGAAGCACAAAGGCAACGTAAGTGAAAAAAATAACCTTATCTTTTTCTCTTTGCTAATGAAGAAATACAACGGTGAACACTACAGACACACACTCTCTGGGGTTTGAACACCTGTCCTAAGGAGAAGGGAAGAGTCAGCCATACAAGAAGAAGGTGGGAAGAGGTATGGGAGACAAATAAGGAGGGAGCAATGGGTGACAGTGTGGCCACTGCTCCAGCCATCTCTTCCCTTCCTCCTGGACAGGCCCATGGCTGTGCTCAGTGTTTCAAATCTCTTCTCAACCACAGCAGGCACAATTGGTAGGGTGTTACTTATTTCACTGCTGTGTTCTTGGAGCACCTCATTCATATTGTGTAGCTTTGCCCTTACATAACCTTCAGGTGAGAGAAATATCATCTTCACATTACAGGTGGCTCTGTGGCAGACCGGTTCAGATCCAAATAGCTCCATGCAGTGCCCTAATCCACACTGCTCAGGGACACAGAAATAGCCGCGTGCTAAAGAACTTCATCAAAGTTGCAAAATCAAGCACTTAAAAATTAGACAATCCCAACATTGCCAGAGCAGTCCTAACTCAGCCTGCTGTGGCTGTTCCTCTGAGCACCGTCCCTAATGACAGGGGCAGCACTTCTTCCTGAGCTACCCCATCGTGTGTTTTATCCTCGTGGGTCGATATTGTCTTATTGATCACTTTCTGCTCAAGCCCTGTCCTGAAAACAGAATTACTGATTCCCCTGACAATCTTTTCTTTGCTGCTTATCGCTACAGTACCTGGGGACTTCACAAATTACTTTTCAGTGCAACTGAAATTATCCTCCTCTTACAGGAGGAGAAGTGAACCGTAGAGAGGCTCATTCAAAACACATACTTAGTGGGGTCTTGTTTGGAATAGGGTATTTAACATCCTATAGGTTTTCTGCACCTGCCCATTGCCTTCAAAAGCAGTTGTAGTCCCAGCATTTTTGTCAAGGAGACCCCACATGCTGACATCACAGCAGTGTGTGTGTAAAACAGGGACTATATAAAATGAGGGTGACAAAGCTAATGGTGACTGACAGTCGAGTGCTTGTAGCAGCTCCCTGTTTTGTTTATGGCACAACAAAGCAGCAATCTTTTGGCTCTCAGCAACTTCTGGAGGTACCATCAGAAATTTTGCAGAACTAAAGTTTGACCTCCTTACACCCACCCCTGTTTAGCTAGAAACTGACTGCCCTTCTCTTCTGCATTTATTTCTCACTTCAGTGCCATGGTTTTACATCTGCACATCGCAGCGACAATGTGTCAGACCCTCACAACCAGCACGGAGAGTAGGGACTTAAGAAGCAATTTGGGGAAAAGATTATTTATTCGATTAGTTTGCACATAAGATGACAGGACCACATGTCTTCCTGAGAGCTCAGAGGAGAGTTCAGGGCCTGAACCACAGCCCTCTGGAAAAAGAGCCCTTTGTCTGGGCACAGAAGGGCCACACTAACCAGGGAACCTAAGGGAAGGCAAGGCTCCAAAACCGAGTGACAGCCAGATTTTGTTTGAGTCCAAGCAGGCCTGGTTTTGTGTGTGCTTAAAAACTTTTTTTGTTTGGAAACGATTTTTCCCCAAAGCTTTGTGATTATAAAAGCTTATGAGAAAGCTCTACTTGTGAGCAGCTGAGCTGCTGTACTGCCTGGCAAAGACCTGGCAGCCTGCACCAGGGTTTAGAAATCTCCGTACATGTTGTTCAAGGGAAGGATTCGTGCCTCACTTCAAGTTTCCTCTTCTAATGCCACTTTCTGTGCCTCATTCTCGACAAAAGCCTCCAGCCTCCCAGAGCTGAGACTGTGACTAAGCGCTGGTGTCAGCAGCCCTGTGGCAGAGCAGAGCGAAGCCTCAGAGGGAGGGAGGGTTCATCATTAATGAGAAGCTGAGATGTCCCTCTGGCACGCAACCCTCTGCCACACAGTGTTACGCTGAACAACTAAGGGCAGACCCAACGGATGGTGGGGAGAAGGGACTCATGGCAGCAGCAGAAAGAGCAGCAGAAAGAGCAGCAGCAAGGCTACCTTCCCAAGGCAGCAGCAGAAAGAGCCCTCCAGTGTCCCAAAGGGCTGGGCAAGGGAGGACAAGCAGCACTCTGTTGTCCCCTTCTGTGGCACCCTTCTCCCTGCTTGCACAAGTCCCTAAGGCTGTGACCCAGAGGGGCAGCCTTGAAGCTTCCTCACAGTATACCCAGTTATCTTTGAAAACTTTTTTCTCTTTTCAGAACAATCCCCACAGATAACAAGGAAGACTCTGGGGCTCAGGAAGCTGCCAGACATACTCTTTGTTGCCTTCTAGTCCCTTGTCTGTCTACATCCATCTGTGGCTCATGTCCTTGGCCACGGCACTGGGGAGAGGAGGCTAACCCAAAGCGGGGTGGATGCAATCCGTAAAGCAGGCAGCTGTGGAGAGGAGGCAGGAAGGAGCTGGAGGAGTTGGTGCCGGTCCTGTCTGCCACTGAGGCTCTGCACACTAATCTGAGACTCCAAGATCCTCTACAAACGAGGAACAAGCGAATTCATCTTGTCTGTGTTTTTACTCATTTTGAGCATTCACAGATATCAGAGGATGCACCTGAAGATGGACGGTCCCCACAAAATGTTAAGCAGGGTCTGGTCTCCAGCAGCAATTGAAGGTAGGGAGCCAGTGACACCAATATAAGAGGGCAGTGGGCAGGGTAAGGCAGTTGCTCTCCTTCTTTCTAAGCCAGCTGAGCCTGAGTCATGCCATAAACAACAGGGTGGTGTGCCAGGAAAAGCTGTCATGGCTAAACCTAATGTGATAGTGACCATTGTAAGCCGTGAATACACTGTGCAATTTACTGTCGGTTCACTTCGAGCACAGCACGGCCAGCCAGCTCCTGCTGAATCACTGGCTCGATGTCACTCAGCAAGAGGCTCACACACGGCTCGCTGTCTTGTGACGGCAACGAGCACAGTCTCCCCGACTGCCCCACGTCTTCTAGGAGACATCGGTCTCTTCGAGCAGTGACAATCTTATAGCTATGATAACCCTGCTTTCCAGGAAAGAGCAGTGCTCCTGGGGTCAGTCTGTTGTACCTGCACCAAATGATTTGACAAGCAATGGAGAACTGTATAGCTGCAGTTTAAGACCTTCCCCAATACTGGCTCTTCGCTGAGCAATTCTGCTAGATGCTGCTGATCTGCAGAAGAGGTGGGCAACAGAAACCTGGGCTTGCTCCTCAGCTGTACCAGTGCAAAGCTTGGTGTTGGCTTCAGGTCAGTGGGGCTGGGCTAAACTGAGCTGTGAACTGCTTGTGAACCACTGGTTTGGGTGTGGGAGTGTGTTCCCTCCTGCTGACTTTTGATATAGAGTGGTCAGCTCCAGCAGAAACCAGACCAGAGCTGGGTCAGTAACATCTTAAACTACCAAGGCTGCACCAGAGTCTATCTGCCAGACCTGAGGTCATCTCCTGCCTCCTTCTACATGACTTTGTCACAGAGATCACAGAGGGAAAAGTGGAAGCCAAGAGACTGTCAGCTGGGGGTTTCTTGTGGTTTTCTGCAGCTGAACTATGAGCTGCCTCGTCCCTGGGAATCACGCAGCATCTCTGCTAAACTGGCAGACCCCAGGAGCAGAGTCCTCCATGCAGAGGGCAAACATGCCTCACGGGGATCTACTGCAGCTTCCAGGCCGGGCCCCTGCTGAGGGCAGCTGCAGGTACCTCCAAAGTCAATCAAGGGAAAACTGATCAATGGAAGTTTCTACACTTTATCCAAGTGTGGAGTTTGTGCCTGGCCATGTTAGGAGAGGACATGTGGGAAGCTGCAGAGCTTGCTCATGGACTCCTTCCCTTACTACCACCCTCTTTCTTCACATTTTTAAGGCCTTCCTGCAACTTCAGGCTTTCAGGTTTGTGCCGATCCCTGTAGTCACAGAGCAGTTTACACCAAGCATCACTGCACTGCTTTTTGCATTGTGAGTGTTTTAAAATATCCAGGCTAAAGTTGCTGCCCTTTCTTACAAGCTCAGCTCTTCTGCATCCAACAGCTTTCATTTAATTGCTGTAGGTGGAACGAAGCATTTGAGATTTCTAAGCAGAAGGGGTCTTTTGCCCACTTCCAGCAGCACTTTGTTTCAGCTCCACACCAGTGCAGGAGTATGACATGCTCATATCATCACAGCTCAACAAAAATGTCATCCTTGTGAACAGGACAAGCAGAAGCTGGGGTACAACCATCAAAAGCCAGTGTTTAGCAAGGCAGTTTATTTCTTTGGATGCAACTCTAGCTGCAGAAGAGTTTTAACTGGCTGATTCATGCCCTCTACTCTTCAAGAATATCCCATCCAAGATTAAACTGGGATTCCACTACAGCTGAACTGGGCTCCTTGTTTTCAACAGGGAAATTCCTATCTGTGCATTGAAACAGAAATGGCCTTTCCCAGCTTGTCCCGAAGTCCCACAAACTCATTGGCTTTCTGCATTCTTCAGCATTGTGCTCAGGACAGGGGGCAAAAAAAGGCCGGAGCAAGATTTGGCAGGACTTGGCAGGGCAGCTCACAGGGTGATTTTAAACTGCAAGCCTCCCAAATGGAAAATGTTTAGCTGATATATATCGCCACAGCTGCAATTTCAAAACAGAAGAAGGACAGTTGTGTACATTGGCCTCCTAATTGAAGCCTGTTCTAACATCTGCCAAAGTATGTTGTGTGTCAACACCCTCACCAGATTCCCAGCCAAAAGGAGGGTGGGAGGGGAGCTACAAACAGGGAACTTTTCATTTGTAAAAGCCCTTCCTTTCACCAAAAAGAGCCTTATAAAAAGTAGCCTCTATCTAGGTCTCCATTTAATCAGTTGCATGAAAAACCAGAGAGCTGTAAACTTGCCAGCATGCCAAAAGGATGAAGTTACCCTTTCTGGGCAGACTTTGGGCATAACTTTCTCCTAGCAAGAAATGAAAGGTTTAGAAATGGGTCTCGCTGCCTGTGTTGATTCGTGCAGCAGTGCAGAGCCATGTGCAGCTCTTACACACTTTTCTCTAAGCAATATACTTGCAGATAATCATAATTCCCACCGTGCCAGCCATCTCAGAGCACAGGGGCTTTTATTCACCTCCCTGGGAGTAGGGGTGCGTTCGCAGTTACTGAGCCACCCTCCAGAAAACACACCAAGCCTGCCAGGATTTACCACTTTCCATCTAAAACTGACATTATTTCTGATTAATCAAGTCACAAACCAAACATTAAACCTCCACTAGGTCTGGAGAGACTCATTGCTCAGCAATCTGGTGCTGGCCAGGAGCTCACGAGCCCAGGGTGCAAATTCCCAGGCTACCATCTCTTTGGTCCATGGTGCTTAGTATCACTTCTCTCCACCATAGAGACCACATCTACTCACAAAATTAACATCCATCACCTTCTCCCTCTATCCCCACTCTGGCCCATGTGAGTGTTCTGGGGCAGGACAGTCCTTGCTTTGTTGTTTTGAAGGAAGTTTAGCACAATGATGCTCTGAACTCAGCTGGGGTCTTATTATACGACTAAACACTAAGTGACTGGAGTGAAAGAATAAGCAACAATGACAACAAGGACTAAACGATCTCCATTGATTTAAACAAAATGGAGATGGGGGAATGCAGGCAAGTCAGTCCTTTTGCCTGATCATGTTCTTGAGGAAATGAATGTGTTTTGTCCCTCACGACCTCTCTGATTTGCATGGGGAGATTTAGTGAGATCTCTTAGGCCAATAAAATCACATTGAAATTAGACCTAAGTCAAAGTGTGATGCCTCAAAGTAACAAAAGAAGAACCTAGCCCATAAAGATGCTGAAACGGACAGCATGTCAGTAGGAACTAAGGAGAACTTCCAGAGATCTGTAGTGATGATAAACCTACATAGGAAGGAAGAGAAGTGTGTCCTTGCATGCAGTCAGATGGAGGTACACCAGCCTGGTTGTTAGGTTCTGGATTTAACCAGATGCTGCGCAGGAAGCTAAAGATGTAGAGTTTCATGAACTCTGCAAAATAAATCTCTACTCTTATGAACTGTTTGGTTGCAAGTAACTTTGAACTGGAGTTTCTTAGATCAACAGCTCCAGCTCTAGGAACTGTCTCAGTACATGGATTGGGATCATTGATTTCACTGGAACTCAGGCAAAGCTGAAGCACGTACAGCTGGGACAGGGACACTCGCCCAGAGCACCTGTGGTGACCATTTGGTCATTCTCCACTGCTCAGGGAGTACTGGAAGAAATAAAATGATGAGGCAGGAAAAATATCAAGAGAAAAAAGCTGAGTGACAGGAAGACCCTTTCCCCATGACAAGAAGAAAGTCTACAAGACAGTAGCGTTCCTCCTTACAGGCTGCAGACCATTCACAGCCACAGGTCGTGTCTCCCAGCCTCCAAAGAGCCAAACCTCGGAGCTTTTCCTCTGCTCTGAATGCAGCTGCCTGGGAGCTCATTTTGGAGTTAGACTTGAGGGTGACAAGAAAGGCAATCCTACCTTCTTACCCGGGGAGCGGATTAAAATGAAACGGTTTTTCTTTTTCAGTAGCGCACGCAGCTCCTGGCACTTGTCATAACTCTCCAGTTCCACTGTTTCTATGCACTTCTGTTCATCCTGCAGAGAGGGAATGAAACATTATTATGAATAGGAGGCACTGAAATCAATCATATACCATCAAACTCTGCGTGTCTTCCCTTTGCATCTGTCTAAAAGCTCCTCTGCCTTAAAAATAACCTGGGTGCAGACAGCAAGCCCCCATAAATCAGGCTGGCATCTCACTAAGAAAACACCCTAGTCTTTAAGCTACAGCCTTGATTTGTGGCTAGTGGTCCACAGTGGTGGAGCAAATAACATGTTGTGGATGGTAACACCAGCTTCTGCCATCTCTGTTGCCCTCAGCCAGGGATCTGCAGCCAGAAACGACACTACCTCCACCCCACAAGGAGCGCAGGAGATGTTATTCTGCTCTGTCACAGGGAAGACAACACAAGTGTCATGATGGTCCGAGCAGCCCCTTGGAAGCCGGAGGCTGAGTGGAGATAAGAGGGGAGCCCTGCCTCAGCAAGGTCAGCGGGAGCCACGTGCCACTGGGACACACTCCTCTTGCAGCCACGCTCTGAGCTGTCAAAATGCTTCGGATTGGAAATACGGTCCCATACAGCCAGCAAAACTGTCAGGGCCAGCATCTCAGTGGGGAATATTTATCTCTGGTCTATCTCCACTGATGACTGCCGGCCGCGATCTTGGCTCATTTCTCCCAGTAACATAACTAAAATTCCACACGTGGTGCGTGGCTCAGTTCAGCTGCGGAGCACCATCCCTAATAGGAATCACAGCATAACACTGGGCAGATAATATTCTTCATGTCTCAGTAGCCCAGCAGAGACCAGAGCTCCCTTTTGCTAAGCATTACACAAATGAACAGGGAGAATCGCGGAGCAGTTCTTGCCGGTAAAGCGCTACAGTCAGCTCACCTCATGAACCTCTCTGTTACTGTCCTAAATTAAAACTGCTGGCCATGACCATCCCCAGCTCAGGCTCTGCTCCCAAGGCAGCTCCTCATACCCGTATGAGTTTGTATTTAGCAATTCCCGTAGCAGAGAGGGGGGTGTGGGATGAGGAAACATGTCGTAGCCAGGAAGCTGCTGCGTGGCTGGAGGCAGGGAATGGAGAGTTCAGAGGGAAGTGGGCTGCGGGGAATTTCCTCCCTTTACCACTTGACATTTCAGTCGCTGTGCAGAGCTCAGGCTGTGTTTAGCTTTTTATAACCCTCCTATCTGGGGACGGGGGCCCAGCAGAGCCAACGCCGGTACGCAGAGCAAGTTCTGAGCCACTGAGGGATGTCTGGATCTAATTTAGGTTTATTATTTTAATGACATTACTGTTTATTTCATTTAACACTGAGTAGGTGAACGTGACCAGAGAACTGGGAAAATATATACTAGGAGGAGGAGATGAATCCTGCCCAAACCTAAAACCTAGCAGATAAAATCCTGCTGATGTTTCTGAGCCCTTTGAAGGCACAAGGCTCCTGCTGCAATCCTGGTATTGCAATGTCACTGAGAAAGGACAGGGATGGAAATAATACCCCTCAGCAGCCAGCAAATGACAGAGAAGGGCGAGGTCAGGAATACATGCCTCGGGGATGGGTGATCTCATCCTGGCCTTTGGTGGATGACCGCCCACATCACAGCACTGCCGCACGGCCGGTGCGGTTACCAGCTCCAACGTGAAAGTTCACTGGGCTCAGGATGTAGGCAGCTTGGCAGCACTCTGACCAGAGACCAGCATGAAGAGTGCTGCCCACCCTCCTCTCAAGAGCAGCTTTGTCCCTTGCAGAGCCCAGTGGCTTTGTGTCACCCTCCTTGTCCATGCCATCCTTCCTGCCTCTTGGAGAAGAACCTTCTTTCTGATCCTGTGTGAGCCGTCCTCTGCTTTGGAGCACCGAGATGGGGGGCAAGCAGCAACTGGCAGAGAGTTGTGGTTTTGTCATGACATCATCTCTTGCCTTCCAGCTGCCCCTCTCCTTGCTGAGGAGGCTGTGGAGACTCTGGCCTGGCCAGGGAACAAGGGCAGCGAGGACAGGGACACGCAGACCCTGCATCCCAGGGGCACTGGCTTGACTGGGCAAGCTATGGCTCCTTCAACTCAGAGACCTGAGCTTCTCAAGTAAGTTAACCTCTTCAGGAAAGGCAGGGAAGAAAGCAGCCAGAGAAATAAGAAAACTCCGTGTCTGAGAGCACAGAAAAGGCATCTGAGTTCAGGGAGAGCCAGAATGGGGCTTTTGTCTCTGTTTTACCCTTGGCACACCGCCATCCCCTCTCTGTGAGCCTACCTGGGTCACAAAGAGATCCTTTATGTGCACCACTAAAGTAAAGACCGAAAGATCCAACCCTGCTGCAGGTCTCCAGGTCCCTTCATCCTCCTGGGACCTGGGCGATACTCAGCATCGTGAGAGACAAGGCCACTTGCAGAATCCTGCCCCAAAACACAAGTCTCAGACACATGATCTGGTTAAGCTCCCATTCAGTTTGGTCTCTAGTGTCCCTAGGAAGTTAAAACAATCCTTTTACATCATCCTGAGATACAGAAGTAGAGTCCTCACGGGGTGGTCACACCTCCCTGCAGCTCACTGAGGGTTGTCCCATGGTGCTGCACTTGATCAAGGCAGGCAACTCCCTTCAGGCCTCCTTTCTCTTTTCCTCTACAGATTGCAGGCCTTGTTTCTTAAATTGCTTTTGTGCTTGCTGTAAGGGACACTTAAAATCTTGGTACAGAACCCCCTACATCCATGATTAGATGCAGAAAACCAATCCCATTAGGTAGTCGTGGAGCAGACGCTGCGACTTAAATGTGTATGTGTCTGTAGGCTTGGCCCTTGAGAAGAAAATTACTGAACACCTACACATATTAATGCATGGGCTGAACCAAAGAATCACACTTGGCAAACAATTTCCTTAATAAAAACTTGATAAAAAGGGGGATGAAGACACACTGAAATTTTTATTTATAGGAAGGTATCATTTCCAGCAAAGACCCCTCCACTGACACATGTTCATGGGCTGTCACCCTCCATTCAGTGTACAATAATTTACTTCTCCATCTGAGGATCTCAGAGCGTTTTAAGAAATCACAATTTAATAAATCACATTTACCAGGGGCAAAATGCAGATGTTAACTGCATGGCTGTTAACTGCTGAGTGGGTCCTCTGGTCTCCAGAAGACTCTTTGTTTACTCTTCCCCCCTTCCCCTGCCAAATAATACACTTAAAAATACCTCAAAACAACAACAACAACAAAAAAACACAATTCTAACCACTAGCTGCACTGTTTAGGGAAAAAAATAAACAGAACCCAAGAAGGATGCTCTCTAATCATCATGGAGTGATGATATTGATCTGTATAGTCCCTCTGCACAGGATTGTCTGTTCTTCAGATTCCCTCTGATGTAGTTTTGCAAGGCTTAATTTTTATTCTGGCAGGAATATGCAGAGACAAGACAAGAAACCCTGTTAGACAATAACCTGCTTGGTTCAGCGTGGGCCTGCACAAAACCTGCCTTCCCCGAGATTTTTGAGTAGTTTCTCAGGGTCTGAGCTCCCCAGAGCTGCACAAATTTGCATCGGGGCCTCCTCTCGTGACATTTGGGCGTGTAATATCATACAAACACCTTGCTTAACTGAGTCTTCGTTTACACGAGGGTACAGATGTGGGGTGCTGAGATGGAAGCACCACAGATAACAAGAAATCCATCTCCATTTCACCTTCACTGTAAGAAACCTGAAGCTGGGTGGGATGACTTTCACCCCCCATCTGCTCCAGGTAACACAATAGCCACTTGCAATTTGCCTTCAGGAGGTAGCTCAGCTTTAAACCCAACCCAAAAGCCCGACTAACAGATGCAATATGGGAAACACACTCCCAGGGCAGGTCAGGAGCACATTCAGGAGACTGCTACCGGTTTTGTGCTCTGCTCAGACTGTACCTTCCAGTCACACGGTACGTTATTGCCTGCATCTTGTGTTGGCCGTCCCCTCTACTCTTGGTTTGCACACACAAACCTCTGCTACAAGTGCAGCCAGCCTCACACCACTGCACAAACCAGCGTTCCTGCTATGAAACAACTGCTGAAGGCAATATTAGCACCTCTTTGTGAAGGGCTGGAACACACGAGGGACTGATAAAAGCACAATTTGTCCAAGTCACTAGCTCAGTTCCTGGAAATCTGATGGGCTCAGACCAGCTGAAGTACTCAGCCCCCAAATCTGCTCTCCCACACAGAAGCTGATCTCCCTCCCAGTTAACCCATGTAGGTCTAATTTAGGATACACAAAGAAAGATGCTTTTATTTTTGCGATCCGAGGCTTTATCTCCTTTCTTTCTCTAGGGCCCCGATTCAGCAAGGACTGAACAATCCCATTTGGGATGGTCTGGGATGCTGTGTCCATCTTCAGGATCACACAAAGCAAGGCAGGTATGTGGAGAAGGTCCAGTGGGGCAAATGGCAGCTGGAGCTACAGAAATAAAAGCCACCATAGCACGCTGCACCACAGACTCTCCTTCGACACTGGCCCTTCTCATCTCAAAAACTCAGCTCCCCGATTGCAACACTGCCCTAACTCACATTAAAGAAAGACAAATACAGTAATAAACATGAACTGCCTCAATCCTGTGGCCACGGGACCCCTCCCGAGTGCAGAAAATTGCCATTTCCTTTAGTTCCCCTGTAGTAAGTCTGCACAATCACATGCTATCCTATTGTGCTACCAGATAATTTTGTAGCAATTTCCTCTCCTAAGACATTTGACTTCACTGTAAGCCAGTTTAATAGGCTATAGATATAAACATGATCCCTTATTTACAATAATGGGACCTTGTAGCTACTGTAGCTTACAGATGCAATTTATTACAGGATGTTACCACAATCCGCAGGCTACCAGAAAACATTATGTCTGGTTGTTACAAATGCCATTTTCCTTGTTGAGATAATAAAATAACCCGTTAAATGATTGGGATTTTTCCTTCTTCTGAACATCTGTGAAAATTAATCTTACTTTAAAAGCTTCCTTTTCCCTTGTGGTAATGAAAGGCTCCATATATCTTGTTTTTAACAGCAAGCCCTTTAAAAAAAACCCCTATGTCATGTTTATAGATTTGGAATCTGCAAGTTCCTGAAGCTTCAGCTGGAGTCAACAGGTGTCCAGGGCACTGGGAAATGATCAGCAGAGAATCAACTGTCTGCAGGACCAGGCTGCATCTCCCTGCATAAGAGAAACCCCCGCTGCTTTGCCTGCCTTCCGAGCTGCTCATCACCTGACAGTGACTTCTCATTTCATTATTCTTGCACTCTCCGTGACATATCAAAACTAAGAACAAACGCCTCTGGAAAGCTTTGGGATTTGGGAAGAGCAGGAGGGTTCAGCCTATGGGAAGAGGTAATACCCTTTAACCTAAATTGTTTATAACAAGTCTTCTTTATTAGGCAAGAGTATGTTTGTGGAAAAAAAAAACCAGAACCAAACTCACTGTCAGTCCTGTTGTTCCTGAAACCATCGCAGCAATGCAGCTGCAGAAACATTTCCCCATTCTTCTTCCCTTGACACACCGCACAGAAGCTTTACAGGATTTTGTTTCTAGGTCACCTTGATGCCCGCAAATGACCCAGGTCCCCTCGTGTCAGACACCGCACGGGCACGAGGTCCTTGTGCGGACCATGTGGTGAGAAAGACTCCTCCATCCTGAGGCAAACACAAACTTCTAGCCCCCACATACCAGCAGGGCTTAGACTCACCCTCCCCTAATCTCAAACCTCTCTGGGTTGTAGCTTGAGCTCTGCACTGTAATTTCTAACTTTTGGGGCAAACTCTGCTCTTGCAGAAGCCCCATCCAGCCCAGAAACTGAGGGTCTGACTCAGGAAAGAGCCACCTTTGTGGCCCAGCAGGACCAGCCCTGCACAATCCATTCTTCTCACATGAAGACACAGGACAGATTTGGCTTGGCTCTTATTTCTTATTTGACTGGAAACGGCTCTAAATGAGGCCATGAACTTAAGGCATGCAATTTATCTAGGGAAGTCCAGGACAAGGCTCCCTGGGGTCCTTCGCTCAGTATTGGCTCGAGTAAAGGGAAAAGATGAGCCAAATCCAGACTATCCCTGCTTAAGGAGGACAGCAAGCTCTCACAATCTCACCCCATGTCCTTCAGCAGCTAAAGGAAACCCTGAAGATCCTGGCTAGCACCAATTCGAGCTGCTTGAGGGGTGCCAAACAGCTGCAGGGTTGCCTGCCCTTCCCTCAAGCGGCAGGTGGGAAGTCAGCCTGCTACAATCCACTTTTATCCTTTAAACGCCAAAAACGCACAGCACATATCCTGCTTCCGCCCAAAGCTTTACTCTCTTTGCCTTCTCACAGGATGTCCTGCCCCCAGTTTTATTTTCTTTTTTAGCAGTGGCACTGTCAAAATATTTACTGGTTAAAATATTTATGATATATAATATACTCTAAAAATGCAGCTGCTATCTCTCTTCTTTATAGCGTTTCTTTACCCTTCCCAGAGATAACTGGAGAAGCCCTTTTTGAAAGGAATGGGCTGGAGGGAAGTATGAAAAAAACGGGAACGTGTGTCACCAAGGGCCCAATCCTGACGCTCGCTCAAGGCCGTTGGCTGTGACCGTACCTCGTCCTCATAGACCACAAGCTGTGTTTTCCGTAGCAGGATGTAACGATCCTTCCACAATCCAAGGAGCCCCCCACTGCTTTTCTTAATCCAGCCGTACTTCTCTGCGGTTGGAGCAGACTTTGGTTTCTCTGAGACCTCCTCCTTTGTATCCTGCAAGGACAGAAGGGGGGAAGGAATTACATCAAAAGCATTTTTCATCCATTTAACGAAGGTCGTTAGAAAGCCTCAGCACCAGAGGAGACCTCAGCACCCACCACACATGGTCCCTCCTCACCACATCACAAGGGAAAAGACTGTCATTTTCCAGTGGAAGACTCAACCACAGGACCAGGGACTGGACATGGACCCCGGCCATCCCTGGGGACACTGTTGGGATGACAGCAAGTCCACCTTGCTCCTCTGCTTCCCCCATGGTCTGCTCCCCTCTCTGTGGAAGAGCTCCCTGCTCACTTGTGCACCAAGTGCTCCTTGATCCTTGAATACAAGGACCCTCCTCTCTACTTTGCTCCCCAAGCTCTCTGATGAACCCCACCAGGACAGATCCTGCTGGTATCAGTAGCAACACTCATATTTTAGCCCACAGCCACTTCTGCAAGCTTCTCCTCTAGGTCTCTACATTTGGTCCTTACCCCTAAAATCAACTCCTGTGGGCAAATCTACAGCACGAGGCCCAGGACTTCCTCACATCTGCGCTACAACGTTCCCAGCAGGCTCCTGCACGGTTTATAGGCAGCGAGAAGGACCATCAGAGAAGGCAGTACTATGAGTGGTTTGGGTTTTTTTTTTGTCTTGTCTTTAGTTCCTTGCTGTCTGTCACAGCCTGCTCTCGCCCACCCACAGCAGCATGGGGAGCCCCAGCACCCTCACTGGGAGGCTGCTGATTTTCCAGGCTTGGTAAAAACCAGAAGATGCATAAGTTCTCTGCTTTGAAAAAAGTCAGAAATATCCAGTGTCAATATTCTCGTCAAACAGAGACAGGAAACCTAAGATGGGGAAGGGCCTCTGTTACAGAGCAGACTCTGTTACAGATGAGAGTTTTCCTCCTCAGTGTGCTGGAAGAGCCTTTGTACAGGCAGGATCCAGGCTCCCCTCCCTTGGAGCGCCCTGTGGACCCCTGAATAAGCCTCTTTCCCCACAACAAGGCAAGGGGAAACCCTTGCTGAGCCAAATCTCCTTACACAAACACCTCACCAACCATGTGACTTATAAGAAGAGGCCAACCCCAAATCCTCAAGCCCCCTCCCAGGAACCCCACTGTCCCCCCAGACTCAGTTTCCTCCACGTCCCTGTCTCTAACAGCAGTAATCCCGCTGCAGAGAGCTGGGATGTTTGCACAAAAAGAGGAGGTGCAACAAAGGCAGATCCCCAACCATCCCCAAATGGCCCCCACTAGCTGCTGAATGAAATCTTTTCTTGTAGGAAAAGAACCCCAAACAAAACAAACTGGAGTGGCTGGAGTTCATAACATGAGGAAATCCCACGTGCATGGAAAGGAGCTGGAGCTGGACACTCCCATGGCCAGAACAGAGTGAGTGTGTACGGACAAACTCCAAAAATTTGGAGGAGAGCTTTGCTAACAAATCTGTTTCCATGCATCAGACTCCCAACGAACACGCCCTTGGACAGTGGCTGTCATCGGGGTGAGCTGAACTCTAAAGAGGGAACTGACACCCCCCAGAAAAGTGAAAAAACAGATTAAATACCCCATGCATCCCCATTTATTCCGATTCCTGCTAAAGCCAGGAAGAGGCTTGGCTTTGCAGGTAGGCTCAGGTTCAGACTGGGAACCAACAACTCAAATAAACCATGTAGCACCTAAAAGAAAACTCAGGTGGAAACATCTCTGAGGCCCTTTGTAGAAGCTATTTCAATCATACCGAGCCGCGTTTGAAACGGCCACAATACAGGATGACAGGGCATGAAAAAGTTTTCCGGGAAACGCGGGGTACTGCGTGAGGTTTTTTTCAGCTTGACTTTTTAGGTTGCCAGGAAATTGTATTCAGTTGTGATCTGCGACTTCGGCGAACATCAGTTGCTGCACAAATACAGACCGGCTGGTTTCCTGATCGAGCACCCTTTTGATGTCATTTTTAGATAATTGGGCATGGACTTTAACCTCCCTCGTAGCAGTTTTGCATGGATGTAGCTGTACGAAGAATTTATTTGAGTGACTCCAGACCAACAACTGCCAAAATGTTTTTACTCCTTCAGGTTTTTGTTCTGCAGATGAATTTTTGCTGTTCTTTCTCCCCACCTGGCAGAATGGCTGAAATCACACGGCAAATATGTCTGTGGACCCTCCTGGTGCTCTGCAGAGTGAAAACTACCCTGTCTCCTCTGGTTTTAATATAAAAATACTCCTTGTGAAGTTGCAGCACTTCACATCTACCTCTGAAGAAAGAACCTGGCCCAGTAACCATTTTTGCCTGATCTGGGGCTCATACCTGCTGCTAAAGGCAGAGCTGCAAAGCTTGCGCTGAGCTCCCCTGCTTTTCGTCCCTTTGTGCTGGTCTCTGAAGGTCTCACAGCTGTTCAATCCTCCACCAAGTGGAGGTGGGAG
>JAAGNO010011986.1:0-25648 GCA_033439905.1 Ceryle rudis
TTTTCTTTAAATGAGGTTGTTTGTTGGGTTGGTTTTTTTAACCAGCCTCACAAATCGATCCCCTGTTACCCATCCCCCGCTGTGGACAATCGCAGGTACATGGATCCTCCGGCCCCCGGCTCTCCCCTGCCCAGTGCCAGCGGGCTCAGCCTGTTTGCAACGTCTGTTCCTCTAGTATCTTAAAATGGAGCTCCCGAAGAGACTTTTCCAAAACAAAGGACTTTTCCTAAGTCCCCTCCTCCCTCTTCGTTACAGGCCCATAACACTGGAAACATGAAGAAAAGCAAGTTATGAAACAGTGCCAGAACTACAGGGGCAATTAATATTTTATACCACTGGAAATGTGTTTCCTAAGGTTCGGATCTAAAAATAATCCATCGAAGGCAACGCACTGCTTTCAACAAGACTGTATTTCTGTTGCCTAAACCACATTGTAAGCAAAGCTCTCTTAGCGATCACTCACGAGAAACGCCCACACAAAATGATAAGGGAGGGGGGGAAAAAAAAATATCCTCTTTAACACAACTTTATTAACAAGATTTAACTTTTTTAAAAAGCCAGAAGTTCAGCTCTGCTGTCAAAATACTTCCAAATCAGAAGGAAGCTTTTTGCCTTTCCGACCGCGTCCTGCTCAGCCCTACCGCTGGCTCCTTGCAAAGGTCGGGTTTCTTTTGGAGAACGGGCCCTGCTTTACAGGCAGGAAGAAGCTCTGTCAGCTTCTGATGCAGCAACTGCTTTCTTGGGAGGCTGCGTATCGGAAAATAACCTGAAAATGTGTTTTAGAAAAAATAATAATTACATTGTAGCTTTTGAATATTCAAACACCTCACAGCGTACTTAATTAATTCATTAATTATTCCCCAGAAATTTCAGGGGTAAATTGAAATAGCCTAGAGAGACTGAGACAAAGATTTCATGGAGTAAATGATAGCTTTCCTCCTTTTCCCCTATGACTCTGGTAGCCCAGGGACAGAAGAGTTATAGCCGTAATTCCGTTTGCAACAAAGCTCATCATCTCTCCAACCCCTCACTTCATAAAAAACATGAAAAGGTTCTTCCTTCAGTCAAGAATTACACATATTTTCTTACTCCCCCATCACCCGGGACTGGGATCTCTCTCTTCCTTTCATTTCTTTTCTTTTCCTCCCTGTGTGTTCTCCTCACCCTCCTGCTGTCCTAAGGGCATTTCCTAAGGGCTATACCTGGGAATTTAAAGCGCCCACAAGAGGGTGAGGGACTCTCATTTTCCTTACCAGCACAAAAAGCTGAACCTCAATTTCTGCCGACCTCTGAAAGCAGTAAAGCAGCAAAGCGATCCCGATGCGACCGCTCTGTGCGGGGACGGGAGGAGGTCGCAGCAAACCAGCGCCTTTCCTCCCCATTAATCACAGCCCAAGGTCTCGGTGGCGGCACTCTCCGGTGCTCGCAGGGTTAAGTGGAACGATGTGAGCTGGTATAGACCCAAATTGACCACAGTCATATAGATCCCTTTGCCAGGCTGTGGTTCTTAGATCTTGTGGGTTATTATTTCAAAACATCCTTTATTTATCTACCAAGTCCTGGAGCGGCTACTGCAGGAAAGACGCTCCGGCCCTGCCTCGGACAAGGAGCTGCATCTCAACCCTGGTATCCAAAGAAGTCAAGTCAGGCTGAGTAAATGACTGACTCCTTCAGGAATTGCACTGCAGTCTCCTGGATTTTCAAAGGAGTTACCAAAATAAAGCCTCGGGAAAAAAATGAATATTAAAAATGAAGTTTGCATAATGGGAGATAGGATATTTTATAGCACTATCATACGCCAGCTGGAAAAGGACCTAATGAGTTACAAGAGAAGCCACTGTAACTGACAATGTGCCAGTTTGATGGTTAATATTCCAGTAATGGCTGAAGACACTGGAATTTACGACTGGTACACCGAGCTCTCTGCCAAGCAATGGACAGCTACAGAAAATCACTTGTACTCTCAAGTTTTCGTTTCTCCTACTCTGAGATTATGAAAAGACAAAAGAACCTTCCGCTACGTTTGAAAGCAGTTCTGCCACAATCATCCCTTCTTTCTCTTAAAAGCTTCTGAACAGACTTAGCACTAAACCCTCCAAAAGCTGGGGTTTATTCTAATTCCAGTTCACATGCCTGCAACCGAGAGAGGCAAAGTCCAGTACTCCCCATCACAACCACAGCCTGCCCCTCTTGCTCCTAACACGCAGCACCGCGCCCGTCACCGGGGGTAGGGTGGCTCTGGCTCTGGTTCCACTCCCTGAAGCAACAGCTTCTGAAGTGCGCTGCAGTTTTCACCTCCAGGTGAACACAACCACCGCCCGCAGCGCTATCTTCCCTCTCACTCTGCGCGTTCTTCCTGCTTCTATTCAGTGCATCCCTCCCCTTATCTGCACCTCCCCTCTTCCTTCCGTGCCTCCAGCCTACCAAGTAAAATAGGGCTTGACAACCACACAATAAATTTTTTAAAGTGCATGCTTTAGGGATAGTTCTTCCTTCGAATATTTATCCCAGCTTTTATAAAGGAGTTTATCCAATTTTTAATTCAACGAAAAAAAAAAAAAGAAAGAAAAAAAGTATCCGATCAGCCAAATTTCAAACCACGTATTCAGGTAGCGGAGCTATTTTTAGTTATTTTGACATCAGTTTCAAAACATAAGGGTAAAGTGAGTGAATACTAAGGACGAGACTGGGCCAGGACTTTGCGCTTCATCTGAAAATAACTCTGTGATGCTCACAGTGTGCCCTACCAGGGTGCACTCAGCCGCTACAGATCCAAAATTGTATTTTCTGCTGTGGCTCTGAATTCAAACCCCAGAGGGGTTGAAGTGATTATGAGCTACTTCTGCATTCCTCAGCGCCGGACTAGCCGAAGGCTGGAGCAGCATCCCGGGCGAGTCAGACCCTTCTGGAAAATAACAGAGTAGCAGCCGCTGACGCTCCCAAAAGGCTGCTCAAAATCTCCCCTCTGCAGCTTGGCCTCCAAACTGTCCCTCTCACCCCCACCTCGGGCATTTCTGTGTGCAGAGGTCTGCAGAACACTTTGGGGAAGATCACCACTTCGGTCTCTAAATTTTCCTGGACAAACTTTTCTTCCAGACCCAGCTTCCAGAACAGGGGCCTTTTGCCGTATATTTATACAACTCTGGTTCTTTACCTGGCCTAAAAGTGCTGGGGAAGCTTCAAGCGTTTTGTCTTCGGATGGGATACAGTCACAAGCAAAATCACTGCTGGCAGTGGTTTATCGCTTTTCACTCTTTCGAGTGAATATTAACTGTACTCAGTTTTCTGCCTAATTTTATCAGATTTTCAAGTGTGTTTAGAAAGAAACCCTTCTGCTCTGTTTGCGGGGGTGTCTGCGCTCCTTCTGTGAGCCATCAGCCGGTTCATTTTGCTTCTGTTCCTCCTAAAACTACTCACTGCAATGGTGTTTTCCCTCTAAGGTTGAGCAAAGGCACATGTTATGAATATTCATTTCCCTTGCAAAGTTAGGAGCAGCAAAAATAGAATCGAATGTCTTCCTTCAATTTTATTCAAATGCTTTCTATTTGGAACGGGGTGACCATTTTGACACAATTACTACCAAAGCAGGAACTGCCCGGAATTGCTCACAGCGTTTGTGAGGATACCAAACATTTCTCGAGAATGGCCTGTGCTGATCCATCCTGATACGCCACAAACTCAGGGAATAATATAACCTGGGCTGGCTCTTTGGGCAGAGGGTTTCCAAGCAATTCGCTATCAGCCCAGTGAAGAGCACTCATAAGTTTTAACTTTTTCAAACTATGTTTTTAGTATTCTAGTTTGGGACATGCTTAACAGAGTCGTTTCCTCTTTCCCCCTCTCCCCCTCTTTGCATCTCCCCTAAAGACACGTTCGGCCAGCTCTTCTCAACCCGCACAAAAGGCCGGGCGCGCTCAGGTTGCAATTTAAATGCATCACCCAACTTCTGGGTATGTCAAAGTCTACGCAGACTTTCTGCTGCCAGGGCTGGCATTAACCTTCTGCTTCCTGCTGCATCACACCGCCTTTCAAAACGGTCCGAACGCATCACATAACCTCTGTGAATACAACACGCACATCGGGGACCTCCGACACAACCAGCAGATAATTATTTATTTTATTGGGGTTTTTTTTGGGGGGAAGGGGAATCAAACCTGGTTTTTCTCTTGCTTTTAACCTGAGATCAAATATACTTTAGATGAATCTCCGCTCGGCCCAGACGGCGATACAAGTCTGGAGGGTGTTGCGAAGCTGTAAATAAGCACAAGTGCTGGTGGTGAGCACAGCAGCAAACGCTGCTGCTCGCACGGGCTCCGTGGTGCAGGAACGAAGCTCTCTCTATGGGTGAGGGGTTTTCATTTCTGCCTTCAGAAGCAATTCCCTGGTGTGCACTTTGGGCTTTGCTGATGACTTATTTTAAAAGAAGTTTGTGTTTTCTCAGCTCAGTCATTCCTTGGAAAAAGCAAGCCCTAAGCAGGGCAGTTTGAATTTGCAACGCTGAACTGTGATTATATGTAAACAGAAATAGTAATGTAATGATGGGTGTGTGGAAGCCTCCCCTGGACCCAGCCTGCTCTTCCTCCAGACCCCTTTGGAAGCTCCAGCCCTCATGGCAGGGCCTGCAGTTTATGACGGCAAGGAGCAAGGGAAAGGTAAAACTTCCACTTCAGCCACCTCCCACTGTTAATGCTTTGAACTGTTTGGACAGGGCACGTTAAAAAAAAAAATCCTTCTTTTTACCCTCTCTGTTATTTTATACTTTCTTTAGATAGCAAGTGCTCTGAGCTAAAAACCACATCACACACATTGTATTGCACCAAACTTTCAGCAAATCTGATGACAGACCTACGAAGAGTCTCCAGTAAAACCACCTGTACGTCACCTCTTACGCCGCAAAAGTCGTTTCGTTTCTTGATGAGAAAACTCCCATTAAGCAGAAACGAACACCATCGCTGGCTCAACCCTCGGAGGCTGCGCTCTCCCCACCAAACCCCCACCAAAATGTATTTTGCATTAACCTACCCCGATTCTCGGCCCTGCGTGTGCTGAAAAAGCACAACACGTCCTCCTGTCCCGTTCGTGCCGGGTGCTGGTGAGCTGCAGTGCCGGCGAGCACGGGGTGCCAGGGCACGGCCGGGGCTGGCACTGCTGTGCCCGCAGCCCGGGCACCCCCAGTTCCCCGTGGGCTGGAGAGAGGAACGGGAAGGTGACGGGCTCTGCGGGTACTCCCCTTGGGTGGCAAACGCGGCAGGATTGCCAAAGATACGCCAGCAGCTTTTACAGGAAAACAGAAACCGAACCCAAATTGGGTTTAATTGTTACCGCATCAAGGAAGCAGATTTTCTGTTTAAAGCCAGAATTGTTTCTTCGTTGCCTACACAAGAGCCGTGCTTAACAGGAGCAACACTGAAAACTGAGCAAATCCAACTGTGGCATTGTGTGGTAATTGCACAGTAATAAAACACAGCATAAAGAGAAACTCTATTTAACCAGTTTATCCAGCTACTGTCATCTGGCATTCACTCTGGGGCTCCACATTTTGACTTTTACTTTCAAATTACACTGAAGTTTTGTTCAAAAAGAAAACATAGTGAACGCTGTTCCTTTTTAAAAGAAGACCAGTTGATTTTCAGTATTTTTAATGCTTAATATTTTTCATTTCAAGCTTTAGAAAAACAGAATTACGAATGTACCGGTTCTGCGAGGCAACACCGCTCCTCCGAACACTTACACAACAGGGCTCCAATTTCACTTCAAGTGTTTGCCAGATTAAGACCCTAAAAGCCGAGGGTGCTAACACAATACACTCATTTTATAAAACTAAAGGGAAAGAAAGCTTGAACAGATGGAAGAAAGCTTCCTCAAAGTAGAGACCCAGCCTCCCCTCACTTCAAAATAAATGTATTCACATTATTTTTAAAGGTAAGTTGTGACAACCTTGTTGATTAGTGCAATTCATGTGGCAGCATTCCCTTTTCTCTAGCTCTCTACTGCATACTGAAAATAAGGCAATTAAATGAGAAAATTAATTCCATTAATTAAAAATGTTCAGTCTCAAGCAAGACAGAATGATCTGAGTGAGAATTACAGCTGCACAAATGTACATAAACCGAACTGTTTTCCTTGACGTGTACTTTGCTTCAGGAGGGGTGGATTTGCAGCCCAAACCGATGGGAAAGCTATTTTAATGGCATCCTAAAGCCGGACAGAGATACGGAAAGGTCTGGTTTATCTTTTAAAGAGAAACCCCCTGATGAATATAGGAAAATTTACAAGTAAAATACCACCCTTCCCACAAATTCCTTACTGGTGAGCCCGAGTGAAAACTCTGGTCAAGTCAGGAAAGAAAATCATTAAACTTAGCCGAATCCATAAAGCACCGTAGCTGGAGTTTCAATACAGATCATTTTATAGTAAAATTAAAATAGAAGCCCTTTTTAATTATATAAAGTGTGCACATTATTACTGAGGAGAGGAATACACACTTTCCTCGAGAAGCATAAAATTGGCTGCTGGGAATTAGACTTCAGCTGCAATTATTCTACGGTCCTATAAAGGATATTGAAAGTCTGATAAAACTGCACCCTTGTCACGTAACAGCGATGCTTTAATGCTAAATAACCACTCTGCAGCATTCCAGTCATAGCTTCCTCTAAACATCACAGCTCCCTGCTCGCACCGAAAAGAAAACACAGCAGGATTTTAGAGCTAAAAGTACACCTAAATATTTGAAATACCAAATGGACAGGTCAAAAGATATGTAAAGCCACATGGAGGCGAAACAAGACGTGATAAATGAACACCGATGGTCTTTTCAAAGGAAAGCCCTCCACGGATACAGCACAGAGTCGTGTTAGGGGTTGGAAGGGACCTCCGAAGATCAAATCCATGCCCAACGTCGACGTCTACGTGCGACGAGAGGGGACTAAAAAACCCAGTAAGATGCAGCAAGCCCCAAACAGCACAAGCCCAACTCAGCCCTGCCACGTGGTGACGAATGCCAGCGCCATGCATTCCTGATGGCCATTTTCCTTTTCCTCGCAGCATGAGCTGTAAACAGTGAGTATTTGTTACGCCTGCACGCAGCTACAGGAGACCGGCCGGACTCCTCCCTGAGCGCCTGGAATTTGCTTTTAGTAACATCAGTGCTCTCCTCGGTGCCTCTCAGGCCTGCAGACAGAGCACGGGACTAAAACCCGTAGATAGTTCTAATCCCACCGACTCCATCGCACTCACAGCTTCGCCAGGCCGAAATTTTTACATGTAGTTAGAATATCAAAGAAATATTTCCCTGACACAAAACATAAGGCACACGCAGGGGAAGGCTGGGCGAGAGGGAGACTGGAGCGTGGAAGAAGGGGTGTAAATTTTGCTCTTACAAATGCAGGAAAGGAGAATATTCTTTCTCCTACAAACAAGCACTGACAAAGTTCCTCACCATTTAGATCACAGAATTGTTTTGGTTGGAAGTGACCTTTAAGTTCATCAAGTCCAACCGTTCCCCCAGCACTGCCAGGGCACCACTAAACCACGTCCCTCAGCACCACAGCTCCAGCTGCTACAGCCCGGGTGGGATGTGTGTCCTACCTTCTCCCCGAGGCCTCGGTTCAAGTCCCGGCCCCTGTGGTAATGCCAGGCTTCAGAAAAAAACCCTCTGCACGAGAGCATGCAAAGGATCCCACCCAGCTCTTGTTTGACACAACTACTCGGTCGTGAAAAAAGCCAGACCTTTAGAAATCAAACCTCCTCGCCTCCCAACTTACGGCAGGAACCGCGCAGCCTGGGCTGCGTTAGCGTGCGGCTGAGGGGCTGCAGCTTCTCCTCAGCGCTGCAGGGCGGACCTGCCGGCTGCAGGTGTTGGGTGCACTTTCACAGAGGGGTTTCCCTTATGAAAAGGAGCTGCGAGAGCCCGTCCCCTGCCCGTGCTGCTCGTGCCAGCGCAAACTGGCTGTGCCCTGCCCGCAGCCGTCAGGAGCTCATCCAAGTGACCCTCCTCTTCCCACGGCACCGGCAGACGTGCAACAGAAGCTGTTCACCTGCGGAACGTATCAGCAGGAAACAAATAACCAAAACCTCGGAGACCACATAAACCCAGCATTTCTGAACCAGGCGTGGTCTGGGATGAGCGTGGCAAGTCGCTGCATCTCTCTACAGGCACTGCACTTCACCCAACAGGTGCCGGCCACTGGGCACTACTTGACTGTGAATGTGAAAGCATAAAAAATTATAAATGCTAGCTCTGAGCATCTGAAAAACACTGACCTTTTAACCAGGTAACTGCAAACAAAACATAAAAAACCCCAAAATTATTTGAAGCGCGTGTGAAACGTGCTCCTTAAAAGGTAAAGCAAGTAAAGACTGGGGTGCACTTTGCAATGAAGCCTTAAAACCTGTTAGCAGCATTAAAGATACCTCAAAACCTCTCTTGCGGTATTTTGGATAATATGCGTAATATCAATGATTAATAGAAGTATAAATTCCTACACACACACTGCCATATACCAGCAGTTTGGCCCGGCCACGATTAGGAAGGGGAGACCCGGACTCCTCACTCCCTCTCACCTTTGGGTACAGCTGCAGAACACAGAATCTTTCCAGATGGTATTTATCTACCATCGGGGAAAAGAAAAACTATCAACTTCCCAAGAGGAAAAAGAAATGAGCTGGAAACTTCTGATGCTGAACATAAAGGAAAGCTGACAACACAGACAATAAAGATCTTTGAATAAAATTTATGATCACACTTATAGCGAAGAGAGTGGAAATTTGGTAGTGATTTCCTCTGCAGTGAGGCTGTTGTTTTGGTTTTGGAAGGTATGAAAAATTTTCCCTCCTTTCAAAGTACAAATATTGCTGCTCCAAGATGTATCTTTTTTTTGGTGAGAAATGTCTGAACCCTCTAATAAACAAATTACTGAGAATCACACAATACTGTAATAATATAAAATGATTCATAGGAACAATAAAATGTAAATGCAATGAACGGTTTTAAGGGGAGTCGTGAAATGTGCCTTAGTTATGGTTCTTTGTATCAGAGACAATTCTGGAGCTTATCAGTTTCAGAGTAAAACCACCACTCATAGTCACCTTATCAAAGGTAGAAAAAAATGTCCCCTAGCATTCACACGAACAAAACCCATCCGTTTTTCAGAATAAGGAAATAATTTGCTTACCTGGAACATCAATTAATCTCTTATACACATTCAAGAAGGCTGCCTCTGCTTCTTTGCTCCTTTTACCCAATGCGTCAATCTGAAAGGGATGATGAGAAAAGAAGCCTTTTTAGCTTTGTTCCAACACAGCTCTGTCACTCAGAGTTACACAAGTAAATGAACACATTTCATATCGAACTAGTTAGTACATAAAAAGGGAACCCGAGTCTCCTGTGTGCAGCTGCTACCGAAGCAGCCTTCTAACAGTGCTTCTGGCACTGAGTATCATTTGAAGTCCTGCCCCAGCACAACAGCAAGCACCAGTATTTTTATGAACACTGCTGCCTATTGTGACTCTTTACTTTAAACCTCGATAAAAACCATGGTATTTGCCAGACAGGTTCTCTCCTCAACAACTGTCTTCCTTCACCGCTGACCTAAGATCTAACACAACAAGTGGGAACCGCGAGCACTTCTCGTGGCACGCTCGGCCTTTATTGTGGCAAATGTATTGTTCTATTATTTCCACTAAGCCTAAGAGAGGATGAAAACATGTATTTGTTGGGCACCCTGTGATACTTAACACCAAACAACTGTGAATCTTCTACGTGCAGAGAAGTTTTCTGATCAAGCTCCAGCACAGGCCCGCAGAGCCTCTACTGCCTTGCCCTCGTGAGCTTGGCCAGGCTCCTCCGACTGGCTTCTCTTCCTATTTTGTAACACACGCAATCCTAGCTCTGCAAGATGCTGTCTGCCCAGGTGAGGGAAAATACTACCTCACGCCACCTGTTCTTTTCCCCCAAAATCTGTATTTTCCTCTAGCAGTTCATTTTACACGTTGCCCAGCAGCTTTATGGCTCTGAGAATAAAATACTTACTCCACAGCAAGTTTTTCTGGGAAACGTGTATTTTCCTTACCCACCAGAAAACAGGATTTACAAATAGTAAATATTGACAAAACCCAACCAAACTGACCCAAGACCAGATCCACTGAATTAACACTCCAAAGCAGAAAGAGACAGAAAGGGAAACAGGAAAGCCTGACACAGTTCTGCCGCAGCTTAGCAAAATCAGGAAACGAAAAAGTACGGAGATTATTGTTCCTATATTTTAATCAAAAGCAAGGGAGGATCGGAAGAGCTACGGCTACAAAGGCCTGGTATCAATTCTTCGGGGTATGTGAAAAGCAGTTGATATTACAAAACCATTTAGAGGTGTGTACGTCACCACCTACTAAAAAAGGAAGGTCCTGTCTGAAAAACGTCCTTGAATTCTTTCACTACATTATTGATTTGGTAGATAAGGCAGAAACAATGGACTAGAGGTCTGTATTTCAGGAAAGTATCTGATATTCCATTGCCCAGGCAGGAGATGGTGCAGAATTAGCAGCGGCCGGGCTGCAGAGGGTGCCCGGGCGGGGAAGCGGCGCAGGGAGGAGGAGAGATAAGCAGGAGGGCGCTGCGGGGTCGGCTTTGGTGCCACTGCTGTTTACTTTGTAGGAAAACCACTTTGCGGAGGGAAGGTTGTTGGTGTGGTTTGGTTGGTTTGTTTTTTTTTTTTTTTCTGGGGGGGTGGGGAAATCCTACAATGGAGATGATTAAAATAATGGAGGGAGTTCAGAGGCGAAGTGCTCAGGAGCAGAGCGCGAGAACGCCACGTGACTAGTATAGATTAGTCTTATGGCTGATAAGTGACTTGTGGAGATCATTACGGAGAGGATTAAGGCCAGAAAACCAAAGGACAAGGACAATTGTAGAAATTACACAGAAGCACAACGTGCAACATATAAACCCTGAAAAGACAGGAGGGGAGGGGTCAAGGAGCAAAATAAGGACACTGAAAGCATCTGCACAGCGTTTGGCAGCAGCCACGAAATCTGGAGATACAGCGAGAGGCTGTGAGGAGACGAGTTACTGTGACACAAGGCTGTATTTAGAGAAAGAGACCAAATTCCTGTTTTGCTCGCACCTCCCCAAATCCGGATTCATTTCTGTAGCTTGGTGGAGGTGTAGCACAACTAAAACCTGACCTGCCTGCAACTTACCTCTCACAGACTAAAAAAAAAGGTAGGTATCGGAAAGATGACAAACAAGCAGCAGAGGCCAAAACGTGTGGGGACGTGGAGAGCAGACAGAAATTTTCAAGACAGGCCGGGCACATTTGCTTTTCAGAGTTTCCCAAGAAAGGCTACGGAAAGGCACTGGAATCTCACAGGGCATGCGACGTGCTGGAGAGCAAGGGATTGATGGTTGTGAATAACCCATTTATTAATCTGAATTCAAGCAATCACAGATGGACTGATGCTCATTAGGGAATGAGAACATAAGTAATTCGGTTAGAACATTTTCACACAAAGACTATTTGAAATTAGAATATGGAACGAAGTGCCAAAGGCAGAGAGGCACCGGGTAGTGCAAATCAATGCCTGGGAGTATCAGACACCGCTTGCGAACGGGCGAGAAAGGAGGGGGCAGCCATCAGAAAGGCTCTTGCAGTTGAGATATTTCATGGGTACATAAAGACAGACTTGGAAGGCCAGAGCACACCATATGGTAGACTTCTGGACTTGAACGTTCCCACGTACAATTTTCTCTCGCTGCTGCTCAGCAGAGTGCAGCCAAATTTAAATTACTATTATTAAATACAATTAGCGTTACAGAGCTGATTCAGTACTGTATTTTGAAAAATTAATTTGCCCTTTTTCTGAAAACCAAAGTATTTCAAGTGCTTGCATTTCTCTGAAGGAAAACAGATCCGTCCTGTTACTATGACCCCCCCCCCCTTTTTTTTTCTTCACATTTTAATAAAGGGCATTTTTATTTATCTTCTCCTTAAGTATTCCAAAAGGTATGGTTTGTTCACTCCTCACCAGCTATACAGCGGGTGAAATACAAAACAAAACTAAAACATCTTCCAAGGAAATCAGAGACTTTCGGATGGAAGCCGTTTGTAAATCACAGGAACTTTCACACCTTTTTTTCCTGCCCAAAATCAGAACCAGGACTCCAAACAATCCAAGTAGACAGAAAGATTTTTTTAATGTTTTAGAGGTTAAAACCAACCCACAAACAAACAAAAAATCAACCTGTCCAGTCTACAGTTCTATTAAAAATGAACACTGCGACTATTTTAGATCTTTAAATAAAATTTAGAAAAAAAAATAAGCACTGCAACTATTTTATATCTTTAAATAAAATTTTGAAAGAGCTCCATGACAACTTGAACTGGAATAAAAGAATAATTAAGTATGCCAGCTTCCAGCTGCCTAAGGAAATATGGGATGAAAAAAAAGCCATCGAAAATAGCAAAATATAAATGAAGTCCAGAAACAGAGGAAACAGAGCACTGAAATGACACGGAACTAAGTATTTGGAAGGTCACTGGAAAATTTTCAAACCAAAGTAAAATTAGTTCGGGAGCCAACAAGGATGAGCTGCAATCGGCTCACATTAAAACAGTTGAACTCCATTATAAAACTCTTGCTGAACATTTTTATTTGACTCTAAAAACTTCAAGGACCCTGAAAGAAGTCAGCTTATAATTACACCAGCGTAGTCTTGACATGAGCTTAGCTCCAAATCTTAATTTATCTAAACCAGGCCCCATTATGTCTTCTCTGACTAGAAAGAAACAACGGTGACCTCTGTATTCCCCACCACCCCCATAAACATATGTTCACTTTTAAGTTCTGGCATACTATTTGTCTTGATAATACCACTGGCGCTATCCTGAGATAACAGAAATGAGACACTAGGAATCCTCCCTCCTTAGCACACTCTTCATCTTTAAAATATCACCAGAGCTACACGGAGGGAGCCGCAGCAAGACACCGGTTTCAGAGCAGGCCTCCCTTTATCCATCTTATTTTTCCAGGTCAAGCGCTTTCCTGAGATGTTGCTCAGGGTACCAAGTTCACCCGGAGGCTGCGTGACACCCTTCCCCTCCATAAGAAGGACATGGACCTGTTGGAGCAGGGCCAGAGGAGCCCCAGCAGTGCTGGAAGGGCTGGAGCCCCTCTGCTGGGAGCCAGGCTGGGAGAGCTGGGGGTCTTCAGCCTGGAGAGGAGAAGGCTCCAGGAAGACCATATTGTGGCCTTCCAGTATCTGAAGGGAAACTACAGGAAAGCTGGGGAGGGACTTTTTAGAGGGGCTTGTAGTGACAGGCCAAGGGGTAATGGCTTCAAACTGGAAGAGGCTAGATTTAGATTAGAAATTAGGAAACGTTTCTTCACTCTGAAGGTGGTGAGACACTGGCACAGGTTCCCCAGGGAAGCTGAGGATGCTTCATCAGTGGATGTGTTCATGACCAAGTTAGATGGGGCTTTAAGCAACCCTGTCTTGTGGTCAGGGAGGTGTCCCTGCCCATGGCAGGGGGATTGGAACGAGATGATCTTTAAGGTTTCTTCCAACCCAAACCATTCTATGATAATCATTTCTCTCCAGCTTGCCCATGAAGACCTCAGTCTGCTCCCAATCTCCATCTGGTTGCCTGATACTACTGGCACGCTACTCCAGTAGCACGGACAGCCTATTTTAGAAACACTTCATCTATCAAGTCTATCTAACACTTGATCTATCAAGTCTAATACCTCCTAGACTTGACTAAAATCAAAATATTACCAGTGAAATGAGCAGTTTCATCTCCACATTTAGGTAAGCACCATAAAGCTGGACACCTGCATCAGGGAAGATGCTGAATGTAGTTTTATCTGACCATAGCCTCCATCCATATCAGCTATGCCCAGTCAAGTTCAGAAAGATAGAAGCAAAACGTGTAGCTTTATTTTGGAACTGACACTGTTCACACACTAAGAAACTTCAGCATTGATTCGAGTCTGATGTCTTCTGCTGCCCCACAAATCACACCTGGGTTGCACATCCAGGTTTGCCGATGTGGGATACTCTTCTGTGCTGTCCTGTACGGGGTGTCGTCTCATCGACCGCGGTCAGACAGAACACTGCACCACTGTGCTCCTGAATGGAGAGGTGAACCACGAAGACAAAGCTCTCTGCAAGGAAGCCGGGATGCCAGACACCGGCGCATTTGGCATCAACACCTAAATTCTCTAGACCGCGGAGATACCAGCACATCAACAATTTGCGGACCCCGAGACTGGCCCATGGCCACGATGCACTGCTCCTGACAGATCAACTTGGATCGTTCGGCACTGCTGCGTTTTCCTTTCGTCTTTAGACAACTTGGCATCCCAGAGACAACTCCTTGGTGAAGGGCTCACGTCGCTTTCTGTGTCCGTGGCTTTACCGAGTGCTGGCCATTCACCTGCGGGGCAGCTGCCGGCGCATCCAGTGTCTCCAGCCCAAGCGTTCGCACGCCCACGCCAAACAGGATCTTTGTAGTCCTAATTCTTCTGCTTCTCCCCACTGCTCTTCAGTTGCACTTCTCGCTCTCATTAGCCACCTTAACATGGAAGATGAAGCTCTCCCTGGCTTGCACTGGAACTAACTTAAGAAGTAAAAATAAATGGCTTAAAACAAAAGTTGGGCTTTGTTCTAGTGCTTAATAAACAGCTGCCTTAACGAGGCACCCATCGCCCTTCGTTTGCAAAGCTCCCACATCTTCTGTCGTATTGTTTTGCACCACAAAGTTTTTCCATTAGTCTTCGATTACTTCGAGCTACCAAAACGCCATGAAGAATTGTAAGAAACGTATTAAAACAAAGGGAAGGACACGACAACAACTCCTTAAGGCACCATTATCTTAAGCCACGCTATATTCTTGAGTAGCTGCCTTGGCATCCAAGGGTGACTGTGGGCAGCACCAGTAACGCTGTGCAGTGGCATCACTCTTTGAAGCCATTACAGCGGAGCTCTGGCTGCTCTTTCCTCCAGAACAGTCCACCAGCTGCTAAGGGAAGCGTGCGGGGTCTGCGCTCAGTGGGCTCCATTTTCCTTTCTTAATAGTGACATATCTAAATTAATAAATTACTTAATAAAAAGATAACGTTTTCATTTTACATATTAGTAAATATATGGAGTTTGTTTTGCTGCTGACAAAAGAAAAAGTAAAAATAGCCATTTTTCTTTTATCTTTGCTGCAATTAAAAGATTTTTGAAGCACAATTAAAAGGAAATTATTCCTGTGCAGCTGCTTAAAGCATATGGCGTGTATTTTAGCTGTGCTATAAATTCTGTAACAGAAATAAGGCCTTCCCAGTGGATCCAATACCAGTCTGCTCATCAAGGCTGCCTGGGTGCAGTGCACAGGTACGCTACTGCTACCAGGAAAGAGCTTGGGAAGAGCGTGTCTGCCTCACCAGCCTGTTGGTTTAACCTCAAGTTAAGGAGAGAGCTTTAAGGAGGACTCAAATCCTTCCACTTCTCAGTTCTGCTCCCCTGCACTGTGAAACAGCTGCAACCTTGAACCCTTGAAACCTTCTCTTCCTTTCATGCCCAGATAAATCCTGACTTTCCCAGACAAACAGCGCTGCCATCCCCCGAGGAAAGCTCAGCTCCTTCATTCTCAGGACAGCTTCTTGTGGCTTTTCCAATCTTTGATCTTCCTTCCCAGTAAAACAGCCCAGCCCAACGTGTGCCTGAAGATACCGACAGCAGAATGACAGCTTTGTTTAAATAGCTTTTACTGTTCGCCACCCTGCCTTCGGATCACAGCGACGGTGGGTCTGCTCTCGCCGCTGAACCTCTCCCAGATCCTCTGATAACCCTTGTGGCTCCTCAGACACCTCTCCGTGTGTCTGAGCGGCGTTCTTCAGCTCCTGCTCTTAGTCGGCTCCTGATCCATCCGTCGGGCAGGCAACAAACGGAGCAGCCCTGCTCTCCCCTCCTGCCTCAGGCCACTGGCTCCTGCTTCTCTTGCATCAGCTCTAGCGAGCGCGCTGTTGTAGCATGATCCAGCTCACTGACTCGATGAGAAACCAAGCGACGGAGGAGAGAACAAATTTATTTTCCATCATGCTGGCAAACTGAACTGACTCACCCTCTGCGTTTGCTAGACTCAGCAGGAGGGAGGAGGTGGGCACCCAGGGCTGGGGAAGGACACTTCCCAGCGTCAGTCCCACGCTGGCATGGACCAAGTATGGCATGAAACCAGAGTGACAACGTATGGATGGCAAAAGGGGTGTCAAAAGTGCTGGATGTTCAGAAAATTCCCTTCCCTAATATTCTATCAGTCAGTGTTTATAGTATAAAAGTGCACTACCTGCTAATATATAAATTAGTTCACATTCTGCACTGTAATGTCAGGAGGAAGAAGAATTTTCCTGGAGACTTTGGTATTGTTCATGCTTAGGTAAAACAAACTAAAGGGCAGCCAGGTCCTGGAAATAGGGACTTTGCTTCATGGAAGTTTAGAGCTGTCCATGAAGGATAAAGGATACCCCTGGACAACCAAGATAATGCCAGCACCCTAGGCCCTCTAGCACATTACTTAAACCCTCCCAGCGGTTTCTGGTGTTGTAACTCTGGCAAGACTGACTCCAGGGACATCTGGATCCATAGACAAGCAGCAAGAAGCAGAGATGATTTGCAAGGATTTACTCTGATTAGTAATCCTAGTGAGGGTACTAGTCATTAGTCAAGTAGTGTTGTACCTGAACATCTGAAGCGTGGAAGAACCCACGAAGAACCCCTGCGAAACCAGATTTGGGGTGTCCCAGTTTGGCTGGGGCACCTCATGTGCTTGAATAATTATTTAGCCTTGTAATTCTATAGTTTGCCTCGCAGCCTCTCTCCTTGGCTGGCACAGGCCAGTCGTGAAATTTTGTCATACAAAACAGGTAAAACCCATGGCAGGAAGTAAGAGAAAGGTGACCTCCATCCCGGGGATGTGTACTCCCCCAAAAACTGAAAGAACATCTTTCTACAGAATAGATCAGCAAATTATTTGCTAGGTCACTAACCAGGGAGATGTCAGAGCTTGCCACTCTTGATCCTCGAGGTCCTGCAAGAGCACAAGGCGGGACTGAGAGCATCTCCTGCCGCAGCCAGCCCAGCCGTGCTTGGTGTGGCAAAGTGGAGCAGGGGAAGAAGAGGAGAAAGTGGTGCTCCTGCCAGGGCAGAGCAACCCGCACTGCTCGACAGCACCTCCAGCCTCCCAGCAACAGCAGGAGCTGCACAGGAAGGCGAGTGGGTGCTTTCACCTGCCCATCAGCCTCTCCTCCTGCCGCCGTGAACAGCGACCTAGAACCCACCATCACTCTTCTCCCTTATGGATGATCCAAACTCCTGTTTATGCATTTTTAAAAATTAGGGCAGAGGAATCCTTGCAAGAATCAGCTCATTAACTGCCTTTGTGCAAAATCCACCTGCAGAGAAATACCAAAATGTAACCTTTGGTGAATATTTTATACCAACCTTCCCCTTTTGCTTCCCTATTACAGCAAATCAAGACCAGACACTGGCTTGTACAGAGCTTCATAATCATTTTGTAATAAATACAGAAACAATTCTGTATTTGGAGAAACAGAGACTGCAGTATAATGACACTCGGCAGAATACCGCGCCCAGCACAGCCCTCCCATCCCCATTCCTTCCAGCACACTTCAAGCTCTCTTTTTTTTTTTTTTTTAAGAGGATGAGAAGATACTCCTGACACTGTGAACTGAAACAGTGCTGCCTGTCTCAATTCTGCGTGAATAGATTCCCACCACTGTTAGCGTTTCACCCAAGTGCGTGGCAGCGGCATAGCGGGCCTTAATATAGACAGCCCACCAGCTGCCAACAGAAATTTCAGCACTTTGTCAATTATATAAAAGTAAGAGGATTTGGGCTGATCCTCCCCAGAGTTACCCTAGGAGTAGCTGCCGTCTCGGTGCAACTCGCCTGCACATTGGATGGGATGGAGGGGAACCTGCGAGGGCTTCAGGAGGGTGCACGGTACCTACTGCTTCCATCTGGTGAGGGACGGTCGGTTTGGGACCTTGGCTCTAATCCCAGGAGCAGAGGTTGGTCCCAGGAAGGTATCGACATGAGAAGGAGAAAGAGGCACGTACAGGAGGGGCTCGGACTATTATCTGAGAGTTGCTACAGTTCTGTCCCTCAGTCTGAGTTAAGCAGCTCTCCTCCCGGGGACGTTTCGACCCTGCCGCCCAGTGCCGGCCACAGACACTCCACATGCTCATCAGGGAGAGCTCATCTGCCTTTGGGATGCTCAGCTCTATTTAAATCACCTTCCTCGGGAAAGATGCTGTTTCAACTGCAATCAAGCCAGCCCAAAAAAAAAAAAAAATCATGTACACACTTGTGTAAACAAAGAATGAGAGGCTGCTGAGCCGTGTTACCCCAAAAGCAGCCCGTGCGCCTCGCCCTGCCCCGCCAGCACGCAATCAAAGAATGGGAGGGGTTGGAAGGAACCTCTGGAGATCATCGAGTCCAACCTCCAAGCATCGGGCAACGGGATCGAGACGAGGCACAAAACCGTCCCCGTGCTCCTGCTAGACAAAGGAAATTACCCACCACCCACGCCCCGCGGAGTGGACGTTAAAAGCAAACAATTACAAGCCAAAAATATTAGATTTACTCTGTTTTGTTCCATGGAGCGGTTTAATGGGACTTTCACTGCAAAGCAGGAAAACTCTGGGCCTAAATCAGCATGACGTGAGCTCTGAGTTTTGATGTATGCTGTTGACTTCCCCAACACAGAGCAATTTGTAATAGCTTTGCCACGCTGTTGTTTTCAAAGCTCCTGCTACATCACAAGCATTTATTTCTGACCACAAAATTACATTTATTCAACAGAAAGCAGCTCAGGGTCTTTAAGAGGTTAACTTCTGGAGTGCTTGGCTGCTCTCCAGCCTCTGTACTAGAATCAGTGCTAAGGCAAGAGCACACAACAGCACCCAGGCTCGCCGTGATTAATAGAGTGCTGAATATGCCGCTTTCCACATACACACACTTTTCATTCCCTTGCTTCCATAGATCATGGACTTATCCTCAAAATATCTGACTGAAATTGAATTTGGCTTCTCTCTCAACCGTTCATTTCCTATGTTATGCAAGGTTATATCCTTTTCTGCATGAGCAGAACCAAACCAGCTGCAGCTTTTGAGAAGAAAATGTGTTTTCAATTACGAAGCTGGCCTGAGTATTGAACCACAGTTCTACTGCTACTCTAATTGAGCCATCATGGAGTGAACCTACAGGAAAGAAATTGTATTAATTAGGTTTGTAAATTTAACATATGGAAATTAAAGGGGGTGAAAAAAAAAAAGGAAAAAAAAGGAAATGAAAAAAGAGAATGATGAAAGATGACTGTCAGTTCGGGAATACTCCTTCCAAAGGCAGAAGGGAAGCAGGTCTGAAGCTGTTGAGGCACACGCATTATTGGAGTACTCCTTCAAAGGCTGGTCAGCGGTTCCAGCACACCAAACTGATCTGCAGCTTCTGTTGTCTGCATATGGAAACTTATTTAATTACTCTACTGACCAAATGAATAGTTTAAAGAGCAATTCGGCTAAGTGAGGAGCCACAGTGGTCTCACCAGAACGGCAGTACCCTTAAAAGTAGTCGCTTTGTGAGAAGAATTTGAGAGGTTTCACAGAAATAAAGTCCAGCGCGATGTTTTGGAGTCTGTGCCTCAAGGGTTCTCCAAATGAGGGATTACTGCATTACTGTTGGACAGGACTGTTATGCCACATGAAAAGAATGCTAATGACCTCAGGAAATCCTTTCCCAGCCTTAAAATATCTATTTGATGACTTCACAAAATACTGATTCCAACATTAGACTTCCATACCACAGCTTCAGGTCTGTAAATTAACCCAGCCCAAGAACGCAGCTGCTTTTTCTGCCCCTTTCTTTTCTTTCTTTCTTAAAGATTTCACGTACAAATATCCATCCGGTGATGTAAACGTGGTACCACACAATGGCCTGCTCGGAACACAACTCGTTTAGATGGTTGCTTGAAGAAGTGTCTTGCCAATGAGGAAACGATATATAATCATTTTATGATTGAATGATAAAGCTCTTTAGCCTTTTCTGATCCTGTCCTGTGTTTAGCCCAGCAAACCATTGATAAATTGCATCCTCAGATCAATGGGAAGCAGTAAAAAAAAAAAAAAAGAAGAAGATATATTTAAGATAGAAATGATGGGAATTTTACACCTCTTAAATTAATGACTTCTGTCTTGCTCACAGTAGCCTATTTACACCATCCAGACCTTAAATCTTCCAGGAAAGCCAGAGAAGTTACCCACAAAAAGCGAAAGAACAATAGCATCAGCACTGAATCAGACACAGCAATCTGTTAATTTAAAAAACCCCACCTGCATTCAAGTTTCCATTAAAATCCTAAAGAAGGAAAAGGTACTAGAATAAAATTGTACTGCAGTGATGAATTAATAGGGTCTCACGCTGAACTAGGAATGCAGTTTAAAATTTGTAACATGCTCAATTCCAGTTCATAATGCTTTTTCTTTAACTGTCATCATAAAACCCAGTTACTTAGAGCACCAAAATCTCTATAAAAAACCATTATTTCCAACTCCTGATGGAAAAGGCCTATTTAATAGCTGGAACAGTTTTCACCTGAATGAATGAGATAAGTATCTACAGAACACAGAACGTTCCAGTTCAGAGGGGTTTATTTACAAATTCATATGACGCAAAGGGAAAATGGGGGGGGAAGTATCAATATCTATGTTCAAATTGGAAAAAATATTGGCCGAAGTGACCTGTGAATCTATTTCTAAAAGTCAACTAGCCACAGGTTTGCGAGCAGATGTCCCATAACGCATGCTCGGGAGGATATTTAAATGTGAGCTTAAGTTAACCTCTCTCCAAGTCACGTCAGGCTCACCGAGGGTACAGTTCAAGGACAGTTTAAGTCAACCTAAGCTGGCACATTTGTCCTCCTCCTGCCCTCGGCTTTGCTCTCCTGGCCTCCCCCTGCCCCGCGGGTGCCTGCAGCGAGCTGCTTCAGGGAACCAAGCCGGCAGAAAACTAAGCCAGCAAAAAAACAGGGAGGGGGAGAAAGCAAACGGTGGGGTGCGCTCACGGTGGGAGCACATGAGCAAAAGTGCTGAGGCAAGGCAGGAAGGCAGGTAGGCAGAACACAGCAATATCCACATGCAGCTACTTTACCTTTGGTGCCTGTCCCTCCTGATCTTCTGGCCCTCCCTAGTGCCCAGAGCCCCACGGAACACAGTCATCCCACGGGGGATTTGCAAAAGCCTGCTCCCTGCTGAGGTGGGACCGCAATTTATTCCTACTTGGGTGTGCAAAAAAATCACCTACTTAGTTCTACCATTAGAGACCAAGAAAAGGATGGGGCAGTAGCAGCAGGAGCAGAGATAGGAGACAGAGGCAAAACTGTGGTGGAGACTCTCCTGCAGGGTTAATGGAGAAGCTGCAGCATCTGAGAACCTTTATACCTAGATTTTGTATCAGCAGCTGGTGAGAAGAAGGTGGTTCTCCAGCCTTCAGTAAAACCATCCACAGTGCCTACAGAGGAGTGAGAGAGAGCACACCTACAGCATTCCCTACCTGCTGCCTGAGGACACCTGCTCTCCAGCAGAAGGGATTCCAGAAAATACCTATTTTCAGTATTTCTCCATTTACCTCTCTTTTATTTACTTACTCCTGTTGGTTTTTTTAAGAAAATAAAATCCTGGTCTGAGGCTAAAAACTGAAGTCTGTGTAGCAGAAGCAGGGAGCCCCTTATGAGGAGATCACTCCCTATTCCTCCTCGCTGCTCACGTCCCAAAGTGTGACCAAAAGGTCCCTCCGCCACCTCCTCCCAGGATGTTAAATATCACCTAACAGGTAACACAATTTCTTCTTGAGGTACCCGCAACGTTCATCTCATGGTCTTTCAGAAAGTCAACCTTAACACCAAAGAGAGACCAAATCTATACACTGAACAGAACAGGTAAATATTCTTGGCGTTTTCATTTGTCTCCAAAATAAGACACAGTAATTACCTCTCTAATCAAATACCACAATTCACAGTGTAAGGATCTGCACTTATGTAGTCAATCATGATTAGTTCAGGTTTTTTAGGTTTCTAAACCCCTGTCTGGATTAGGGAGACTGGAATCACCGGCTCAGAGGTTCAGCAGCACAATCTTGTAACGTCTTTGTGCTTTGTTTACGTAAGAGGGGATTTCTACCAACAGATTTTACTCTTGTAATTTGTGAGGTTGAATTTATATCAATTAATTTATACCTTCACTTTTATATTAGTGAAGCAGAGCTACGGAAGAGGAACGTGTACAAGCTGTACCAAGGTAACAGTCAGCTGTCTCCAGCAGGCAAGATCTAACGGGAGAATCTTCCCTCACTGCAGCCAAATTTGGATTTATAATTCTTACTTGATCCTCAGACCTTCCCTTCATTAAAGACAGCACACATACACTTCTCAGTCAGTGCACTACAAGCTTGAAACTAAAGTGAAAAGGTTTTCAGAGCACTTCAATCCAGTCGGAGCAATTTTAAAGTGTAAATTTCCATTGGCAGATGAACTCACACAAGTCATTCTTTGTTCTCACAAATCACTGTGAGATATATCAAGGACAAAGTTGTCCTGTTTATTTATTTATCTCCAGAAATACTTGGGAAATTGGCTTGTAAAATAAAAAGTATCGTACCACTTGTAAGATGAGGAATTACTGCCTATTTAGGAGAGATTTTAGCAGGGTGTACAAGTAAACGCACCCTCGTTACAGGTAACGGGACTTGTGCAATTCATTCCTTGTGCAGAGTTCTGCAAATCCGCTCCTGAATTTCTCTGTGCTCTGAAGGGAACTGCAACAGCAGAAAATCTGCCAGCAACTTCTAGATTGAGAAAGTAAGAAGCATTGCTGCTTTAACAGAGCTGAGTGTAAGAACAGAGCTCTACAACGTGCGAGCTAAACCCCAAACCTACCACCCCACGCAAGCACTGATCTTTAGAAGAAGAAATGTAATTTGCAAACTTCGCACACGAGGCGGTAACAGCAGCTCCCATCTGGCCTAAGCACTCACGTGAAGCGAGCGCGTCAGTGCTGGCCGCAGCTAAAATGTAAAGTTCTGTAATTGGCCCAGCTGCCTTTTCCCATAGAAATTCTTCCAAATAACAACGGATGGCTTTTAAACTGGTGATCGCTCGCATCGTGTGTTTCATAGCAGAGTGAAGAGAAATCAAAGCAAGCTCCAGCACCGGAGCTGTTAACGCCTTCTGTTGGGTTTTCCATCAAACAGCTTTTCCACTGAGCCTCTAGAATACAATGTTTTACAGCTGAAAAGCCTTGCAGGGAAAACTATTTGTAGTATCTTCCCATTTCTGTACATGCACATTACGCTGCATTCCTTCAGTGTTCAACCCATCAAGTGACTGAGGCACGGTGACTGAGCACGTGCCACCTGGGTCACTGCCTGGCTGAGCTTACGCGCCAGTATGAGGAATGCAAAGTGATTTGACCAGTTCAGCCTGTCCAGCACAAACCATGTCCAGCGTGTCAGACATGTACCCTGCACAAACCCAGCGTGTCACACACACCCCCTGCACAAACCCAGTGTGTCACACACACACCCTGCACAAACCCAGCGTGTCACACACGCACCCTGCACAAACCCAGCGTGTCACACACACACCCTGCACAAACCCAGCGTGTCACACACACATCCTGCACAAACCCAGCGTGTCACACACGCATCCTGCACACAGCAAAATGCAGAAGGGCTGAACCCCTGCACATTCTCCGCTGAAGGGTTCTGGACCCACCCCGCCACGCTGGCAGATTGCCAGCACACCAGGCTTGCGTGAAGCGGTATCAAAAGCACCGTGAGAAGCGTAAGCTCTTACCTCTCCCTGGAAACTCTTCAGTAATGGAGCTACCTGTTTGCGCAGGTCCTAGAAGACAAAAGTGAAGATCTTTCATCAGAAAAAATGTGAAAGGACAAGTCATTGTCAAGTTTTTCCTAACACTGGTTTCAGTTCTGAAATGCTACTTAAATTCTGAGTGCGTTCTACAGGAGCTTTGGTTAAAATAAAAGTATACCTGGAATTATTCATTTTGAACAAGTCTGCATTTCCAGTTTGGCATACACCCGTAGCTGTTGCAAACAGCATTAATTAGCAAAACTGTGGCGATGTTGGGTAAGCACCAAACGCCTTCAATCTCGTAATTCAGCTGAAACACTAATACGATTAGAAGTAAATGCCTCTATCTACCTGAACAGCAGCTACACCTCTGAACTTACGCCAAAGAAGTTTCCACAAATGGAAGCTTGGCTTAAAGGAAGGTGACTTTGGATCATCACTTCAACTGAGAGTGTTGCCATGTTGTAAAAGGTGTGGTTTATCATTTTCTCAGGAGTGCTCTGCTGTAGCTGTCAGAGAACTGGAGAGAAGCACGCTGAAGATGACAACATTAGTTGTTGGTTTCTTCCAAATTACAACACGCTTAGTGCTACAGAAGTCATTGAAAGAGTGCCCCCAGAATCACTCTCAAAGTTCATAGCGTATTTTTACTTAGCAACTGAGACAATTTAGGACAACAACAGCTTATCTCTCTTGCGTAAAATCCTCAGTGGCTCCACATTTAAGATGGTTTGGGTCCAATTCATTTACAAATTCTCAGAGTTTTCATTATGTGCATAGCCTGAAGAATAAAATCCCTTTCCTTTTCAGAGGACACTGTATTACTCACGCACAACAAAGAAGCTGGACCTGGAGTGGGTGCTAAGGACCCATTTTTAGGGCCAGGTGAGATCTAGTCAGGCTCTGAACGTCCCCTCCAACCAAAAGTCCTACGCTGCTCTGAGAATACTGCTCACAATTGGGGCAGTCACAAACTGCTTAAGTAACCATGAAGCCTTCCTGGCTTCAAACAGGCCACAGTCCCTTAGCTACCCCAATCCTCATGCAAGAGGCCATGAAGATTACTTTGAAGTATTCTGTTGAAGCCTTGGGTCTTTCAGAAAAGAAGGTGACCTTAGAAAGTTGGGAAATTCTCTTTTCCAATACATTTACTTTAACATCTAGAGTCATGCAACAAAGGAAAAGTAGGCTTTTGAGAGAAGTGATTTTTGTCATTTAAATGACAAGTCACACAGACAGTTGGAGTATCAGGAGTTCTCCCACTCCCTGAGAAATGGCTTAGGGGGGCAAAGGCAAATGAAGCCATCAAAGACAAATAATCAGCCAAATTTCACTTCTTGCATGGTTATTGCACCAACACACGGCTAATCCCTAAGAAGTTAATGACAAGGCTTTTGACACTGTCTCCCATAATATCCTCGTGGTAAGCTCAGGGAGTGTGGGTTAGAAGAGCAGACAGTGAGATGGGCTGAGAAGTGGCTGAGCAACGGAGCTCAGAGGGTTGTGCTCAGTGGTGCAGAGTCCAGCTCGTGACCTGTAACCACTGGTGTCCCCTAAGGGTCAGTTCTGGGTCCACGCTTACTCAACATCTTCATCAATGACCTGGGTGAAGGGACAGAGTGGACCCTCAGGAAGTTTGCTGCTGATGCTAAACTGGGAGGAGCGGCCGATACACCGGAGGCTGTGCTGCCATCCAGCGAGAGCTGGGCAAAGGCAAAGCT
>JAAGNO010011986.1:26161-45526 GCA_033439905.1 Ceryle rudis
GGCTGCCCTGGGTGACCCTGCTCTGGCAGGGGGGTTGGACTCGATGATCTCCAGAGGTCCCTTCCAACCCCCACCATCCTAGGATTCTATGATTCTATAATATTGCAGCTTTATAACATCCCTTTTTGGCACCAAAGCAAACAACACTTCTGTTCTTAGACCAAGTCAAGTCACCTAAATGTTACCTGACATTATCTGCTGTCTGTTTTAGGACAGAAAAAGGGTAGACACTGTCCTTGTGTATCACAAATTAAGCCTCTAACAAGGCAATCTGGCAGTTTGAGCCACTTTTCCCCACTTCGTGGCTGCTCTAGGAGACCAGAGGTCTCCGCACACTGTGTAACAACTTTTCTTTGTAACCTGACGATGATAACACTGAAGAAGGTAACAATAACCATCAACAGCAAACCCACTGCCACATTCAGGGCCCGTATCTGGCATGGCAGGTTTCGATGCACAGAGAAATTCCAGAGGTATTAGATTTACAGTCAGGATACTGACACCCTTTCTAAAATCGGGAAAAATTGTACCACTGAAGCAACGCAACATTCTTGAAAGAAAAAAAATCTCATCTGGTAGGAAATCTTCAGGTTTGGGGCTTTGTCTCTGACTTTGCCTCTGAATTTACTGACTAGTTCAGCACCAGCCGGCCAAGTGATTTCAAAAGGAGAAATACAGGAGGTCTAACTCCAGCCCAGCCCCACATCTCTTGTCTGCAGGGCTCCAGAGCAGGGCATTATTGCCACGGCCTCAGCACACAGCAGAAGCATCAGGTACATCGACAGATGACAGAGCCCTGCAGGGAAATAAAGCACAGCCAGCTCTGGAGGCAGGAGGACACAAGCCCTGCTCCTCAAGGTACGTGTGGCGAGCTCTAGCCAAGAGCCTGCTATCAAACTGCATCCTCTGACACCTACTCACTTCTGAAGGACAGGATTTACTTCCTGATATAAACTATGTTTAGGACTTTGCCTTCATATTCATCTTTAATAATGAGAGATGGCGGTGGTGGTTGTTGACAGCAGAGAGAAGAGGGAGAGGAGGAGAAAAACAAGGCATAGAAGGGGCATCCCAAACAGTCGGTCAAGCTGTCGAAAAGGGAGAAAAGCTTTCAAGTACAAAATCTGATTCCCACACATCCTTTGTTTAGCCAATTCAGGATGCTAAACCCTCATCCCAGCAATCTAAACATTACCAAGCAAAATTCTTGCCCTAACAGGAAAGCGTGCTGTGCTTGATTTAAGACAGCAGCTTTTGCTGTTGGTAAACTGCTTTTAAAACATTTCATGGCGGAGGAGAATGCAGCTCAAAGTGATTCAGTCCCACTGGAAAGCAATCGGTTATACCACAGAAATCAATCTGAGGCGATCCCGGGACACGCCGATCATTAGAGCACACAGTGTAACGGGGTAAAACGCTCTGACAACTTGAAATCTTGGCAATAACTTGAAATCTGTTGCAGCTGAACAGTAGAGACAGAGCATCCCACTTCCATTATCTTCACGGAGCAAACAGCCTAAGAAAAGTAACTGCAACGGATGCGCTGCAGTGTTTGAAACGCAACCAGACGTGCCACGCAGGTAAGTGGATCAGTGGCACCCAAGGCAACCCAAGGCATAAAAAACTTCTTCGTGCCATCTTGTGGTTTTGTCCTCTCGCTTCCTCCTCCCCTTGGAAAGACTTTCTAAGCTACTTTCATAATCCCTGCCTTGGCTAAACAGCAGCAAAACTTTAGGCAGCTCACAACCAAAGGGAAGTAAAAATAAACAGACAGAAGTCAGGAATAAATATGCCTCCAGTCACCAGCTACCACTCTGCTGCTCAGATTTATTTTTGGCAGTTTGGAAAAATTCCTCGTCAGACTTTGTCTCAAAGTATTTCACTAACATCAAACAGAACGTTACCTTCTTTGCGCTAAACTGAACAGAAAGAAGGACGTTCGGTTCAGACCCAGGGGAGTCTGTAATGTTGGTTAGCAAGGACACCAGCTGATTTATTATCTGTTTAAAGTGTAGTGGCCTTTACTGCCTGGGCTGTGATCAAAACAGGAAGAGCATCCAACTCCGGCGCTCGCATACAGCTAGCAAATCACCGCGGCCAAGCGGAACAGCTAAAAAGGGGACATGCAACTGAACATTACAACAAATGATAATTTATCAACACAAGTGCATTGAAATATTCAAATACTCCTATACAATCTCATTATTAGCCTATTTTTCCATGCCATCTTAACGTGTGTGTTCTCCCTCTCTCTCTCCCTCCCTGGATGATTTATCAGGGCAGAGCAGTTTTCGGAAGAAGGCTCTATCGCAGCCATACTCAATAGCTGAAGTGGAGACGATGAATTAGGATGCTGTATCATTATCTGAATCAGATCTGATAGCTGAAAGCTAATATAGCATTTTCCCTTTACAAGAGTATAAACAACGAGTTTATATTTTGATCAAGTAGCTACACAATGGAATCTGAATCCAAATAATTTTTAACTCCCTTTCCATTCTCATTAAAAATAACTCTGTGGAAAATAAACCGAGGAGAAATCTATGGTAAAAACCTGGGCGACACATGCATCTTTCTGACAACTTAACTACATTATTTATCTATCGCTATCTTAATACTCTGTGTACGGTACAAAGGACACATCGATGGTCAGGCTACCAACACCCTACGTGTTATTTACTGGAGGTCTGAAACTACACAAGCACCTTCTGATCTCCTCGCAGACTGCTCCATCTCATTTACCTCCGAAACGCTTATCTCTAAATGTCACAACAAGAGCCCTCTGACCCTGGTTTGATAAAGTGGTCCAGCAAGGCTGAGACAGACCTACACACCTTTCTCATCTACAGAAGTATTGTGCTCTCGTGAAATAAAGCAAACCAAAGAAGTGGGCAACTGCTCTGTCGTGTGTCCCCTGCGCCACGCTTCCTCTGATTTCTTCTATGTATCGCCTGCTCAAGACATGCATTGGCTGGTGGATGTCACTATGTCAGGCAGAGAAAGCGTAATGAGAAGCAGCCCACTTGTATCAGCATCGGTGACATCATTAGTTCAGCTGTCACAACCTATTTTTGAGCTGCCTTATCACCAGCGCGATGCTGCGGCTTTCCTGCCGTCCTACCCCTTCACATTTCCTTCCTTGTTAGCCTGCGTGGAATACGGAACGAACAAGTGGCCCCTGAGCTCAAAACTGGCAGGGGCTGAACTCCAGATACTTTCTTAGAGGAATTACAAAAAGAAAAGAAAAAAAAAAAGCAAACCAAAACCCCAACCCAGAACAAAACCCAACAGCTACTGACTGTGCGGGAAGGTGTCTGTCAGATCAGTCAACGTCTCAAGAAGAAACAGCCTGGCCTCAAGAGGAACCCTCGTGTCAGGACTGAGAGCTGGGTTTAAGTCCCTCTCTCCAGAGGCCCCGTGCTGGTGTTTGCTGGTGCTTGTTGGGAGGATGTTCACCTGCACACCCCTCGCGGGCAGGGCTCCGTGCACCTTGTCCACTCAGCTGTCAACTCGGTAACGTTCTTGAGCTTTCTCTTTCGTATCGAAACAGTTGAAAGGGGGAGAGATAAAGAACAGCCAACCATGAAGGACCTGGGAAGATGCCGGCATCATCTTCCAAGGTGTGGTTGGTTTTTACCTACTTCAAGGACACAATCTGTCGCCGCGGAACACAGGAATCAGCAACTTAACTATAATTAGTAGTAAGCGGTTCTGCTGGTTAATTAGAGAGAGCCAGCAAGCACATATGCTTCATCCTGCTACGGGTAAACCGGTGAACAAGCTGGGATCACTCAATCAGACACTCACCTACCAATACACAACTTTGCCACATTATTTCTTTGCACCCACGTTAATGAAAGAATCCAGAATAAACCTTTTTTTTCCAGCAGAGATCCTGGGCACCAGCGACTGGAGGAGCACTAAGGGAAATGTTTAATTCGTTCCTCCAAGCTCCACTTTGCTTTGCTCTAAAAGATATGAAACTGAACTCCCAGATAGTTGTCCAAACAGGTATTCTGCAGTAGCTTAGGTCACTTATTTAATTCCTAAAATATAAGGCACATTAAATCATACCAGCAAACAATTTATTGCTCAATTTAGACTACGATTTAATGCGATATAAAACCTCTTATTGCTTCAGGCTGCTGAGGTATTTACTTGAAATCCAATCATTAACGAATGAATCACAATGTTATCAATTTTCCATGTTTTTAGTTATTTTAACACACTAACATGCCAGTATTTTCTCTGTACAAGAACCTTTCTAAGTTACATTTATAGACATGTTTCAGCCTAGCACAATGATAAATAAAAAATCCTGATTTACTGTAGCAAAATGTACACCGCAGTACTTTCTGAAATATTTCAGCTCACAGATCTTGTGCAAATTCCATTAGCTTTAATTATTTATTAGCAGTAGATTTAGATTACTGTTCTTGACCTATTTTTCAGTGTATGGACCCACCCAGTAAGAAGTGAAAAAATATTCCATTTGTGAAAGGCTGATTTAGTGAGAGCAGACCAGCTCAGAGTGGAATATTAAGCAAAACCACACGCTTTCTAATTCAGGGGGAGAAGCCTGCACTTCAGGAAGGTTACGAAGCAGGGCATAACCAGCCTACAGAATAAACACCAAGAGAGATTCCTTGCAAAGAGATGGAATTTTTGCTGTTTAACCACCTCGGATCATTTTGCACAATTGCAGCCACATGACAATCCCAGAACAGACAGAGAAGTTTCGAGACTTTCTTTGCGGAAATATCCTTGTTTCTACCAAACTTTGGAGATCGTGCGGGTCCTAATAAACCATGAGGGAAACGGGTCTGGACTGTGGAAGCGTCTTGGGGCTGGTCCTGTGGTCCCCTTCACTGGCCAGGATGCAAATCGTGCTCTTCCCGGGCACAAGAAAAACAGAGCATCTGTGAAGGTGTCTACTGGCCACGTTGTCGTCAGTCTGGGACTGGCACTTTACTTTCAATGGAACTACTCACTTGCCCGAGTCTTAATGGAATCCTCTTGGAGCTTCTTCCAAGTTAAAATAAACAAAAAGCTAACAAGTTTACTCTGTGCCTGTGCAGCAACGTATAAACACACACTGGTTACCGTCACAACGGTTTGAAAACTCAGCTGGGCGAAAGGAGAACTGTTGCACCCTGTATATGTACCTATCTATACACACACACACACACACACACACTATATATATATAACAGAAAAAGAATTTTTTTCACTAACTTTACCAAGTGAACTACACTTTCTAAAACCTTGCTAAAACCTCGCCGTCATTTATAATACAGTGAGTTAACACTGGCTAGAAAAGACACTGAACAGAAACAACTCAGAACTTACAACTTAAGAGTTGCTAGGAAACAAAAAAAAAATTAATTCAAACAAAAGTGATTCAGGTAGAGAGCTCTGGAAGGAGCTAATTCTAACGAAACGAAAGCCTGGTCACTGAAATTCCAGTAGGAAAAAAGATGATTTATTTAACAGCTCACCAATACACACAGAAAATCAAGCATCGTTTTTAAGAAACATTTAAATTAAAAGGCTACATACTGGCTAATGGTCCCATGGAGATTTTTCCTCCTGCTAACAGTTTGTCCTCCTTTCTTGTCAAACCCTGCAGTCCCTGCTGAAGGTGACACCAAACACGCCACGACAGACCCTTCTCATAGGAAAAACCACACGTCCCTGTCATTGCAGGTCAGCAGAACGACTTCTTTACGTACTGAGAACTCATTTGATTGGCCAAATAAATATTTCAGACTCTTTGAAGTGTGCTGTTCTTACCAGCAGGATAACCTTGTGTCAGCAAAACCCAAGAACCGCCGTTCTTGGGGCTCAGGACGGTATCTCTGCATGCAGAAAAGAGAATTATTCGCTGCCGAGCTTTGTCAGGTAACTGCAGAATTTATTCGCTGAGTACATCTGTCCAATAAACCCGAAAGCAGACCGATGGCTTAGTGCAACCAATAAACCGCCTGACCAAATTAGTCAAGATTTACCCAGAACTGCTCTGCCCCTCCAGGAACTCCACGCCATCCCACAAGCTCTCTGCCCCTGCAATTGAGGTTTCCAGTGAGAAAGATCCATAACACCCCTCCCAAAACACATCCTGCAGCATCTCTTTCCCCATCTACTACAGCGCTCTCATCTTCCACTTTGAAACTCTACAGGGAAGGTGTTCACAGTGCTTCGCTGGTTATTCGGAATTACAGCCTGCAGAGCAGAGGTTTCTCTTCAGTGTAAAATGGGGAACTTCTGAAAAAAAAAAGGTAATTATTATGAGTCTTAAAAAATTAACGTGTCTAATGAGAAGCTAATGACATGGGCCATGACTCTGCAGAGAATGCATCTAAGTACTGTGGTCCAATTAACAACACCAGTTCAAACACAGACTAATGCTTCACATGGTGGATTTAAAAAGGATATTTAATGTGAAACCATAATTGCGCCTGTGATTTTCCACATTCCCTCCAACACAAGCGGAGCCGTGTCTGAATCAGTGTGCACCCTACTTCAGCCTTCTTGGGCCATGACATCAGAACCCTGGGTGCTGGCCGGCCGCACCGCACTGCTGAGATTTGGATTTCTCCTCAGTTGCAAGAAAAGGACGGGTAGGACCATTCAGAAATCATTCCTTAGGAGACGCGAGAGTACTAAAAAGCATTCACGTCTTAAAACCTGTTATTGGTCGAGTGGAAAGATTTCCAAAGTACAAGCATCTTGCTTTGAAGTCAGGTTCAGTTCTTGAGAAGATTATTTCTGTGTTAAATATAATAATAAGGCACCAGGCTTCGTCCTCACAGATCCCTACAGTAAATTGGGGGGGGGGGGCGGGCCGCCCGGGCCTTGCCGAGACATCAGATATTGCAAAATTGTTTTCTGTACTTATCTTTTAAATACAGGTTAAAAATATAGCTGTGCACAGGCTGTGCATTAATCACACCCTGCCATACCTGCAGCGCCAGAACACCGGTGTATTTACTGATCTCTGCCGCGATAGTCAGCCCTTTCCTCTGATTCCAACGCAAGAAAATCCAATACTAAGCAATCCTCTAATAATCTTTTTATAAGATTTGCTCGCTTAATCTCGATCCTGACCGCTCAGTTTTATTCAAAAGCCAGTTGCTCCTACAAAAACAAGTTGTTTCACCCGGGGCAGAGTGAAAATCCTGCTCTCCTAAAAATCCACAGCCTGAGCTTGCTGAAACTCCCGCCACCGCCAGCTTTGCTCTCTTTGCCTCTCTGGCCATCTCTCTCCACGGGGAGTCGCTGGCCAGTCGCCCGCCGTGGCTCAGGGGTCACCAACCTTTAGAAATGCAGCTCAAGTGACAGCTTCAGAGTCCTTCAAAGAGGAGAAATTTGAAGGAAAAAAACCCCCAGCCAATACCTGACAACCAAAAAAACATCAGGATGTCGACCCAAAGGCTTGACTACATCTCATTTAGCATACCTGGTAAAAAACACCTCAAAATTAATAGAACTGTCATCCTCCTGACCTAAATAAAAAAAAAAAAATATACAGCACAGATCTTTTCATGTTGCTTCAGTAAGTGAAGCAATTCAGAGAAAACAAACTTTTGCTGCCTTTACGCATCCTGGCAGAATTCCTACCGAAACACGCTCAGGCCTATAGTGCTTTGGGAGCACACGGTAGATACAAATGAATCATCAAGATGAAAGAAAGCAAAAATCTCACTACAGGCTTACTCAATACGTTTACTGTTTGTTAGCTGAACTTAAGACATAAAAAACCCACATAAAGCGCTTTGGAGCAGCAGCATCTTCTCACCGCTGTTGATATATAGTCTCGGCTGGGAGCAATTCCCAAATCCATGTGCTGAACTGTGAACTGTTCCAGTATTGTTATTATTATTATTTGGGGAGAGGGGAGAGAAAGAGATAAAAAGACCAAGAAAAGAAACCCAGAGGACTGAAGATTAAAAAGGGAGAAAGCCAGAGCCAGAGCAAGCGCACGGTCTGCTCTTCCTGGGCTCTTTTTTCCCATCGTTTGAGGCCTGCAAGCCCAGCACTGAATCACAACGAACCCCACAGCAGATTAAAATGAGACATACTTGTGTAATAATAAATCAACAGAATTAATACAAGCTTATCCTCTACTAACTTGGGGGGGAGGACGGGACGACACGTGACAAATTGCACTTAAGGAAAAATAGTTTTACTGTTGCTAGCATAAGCTGAGCATCTATAGCAAACTCCTAAATTTAGAAAGCCAGCTTTTGATGATAGCGACGGAAATTAATTCAAGTTTTTTTGTGTGCGTGTTGGGTTGGTTTTTTGGGTTTTTTTTTTGTTTGGGTTTTTTTTGTTTTTAAAGAGCTCTAGAATGTTACTCATCTTCTTGAAACTCTTACCAAAAGTAGAGACTTCGTAATCCACTCTCCTTGCCTGCTCCCTCCTACTCCTCCCCCTTAAAAAGGCAGAATCGCTCCTTTGGGCTGCAGCAATTTAGGAACTTAATGCACTTTAACAAATTCCCTATCTCTTGGCTGGAGCTGTTTGGCTCTGATGAATCAGAGAAGTCCATAAATGTCTGGAGGATTTGTGCAGACGTTTTCTTGTATGACTATATATGGCAACTACAGATCAAATCATCTACCATCATTTTAACCTAACCTCCAAACTTTTTACAGTATTTCTATCTGTGCAGCAAGCTTTCCTGATCTGCAGTAGAGCTAAATTAGACATAAGCTGTCAACTGCCTTTCTGAAAAGCAATTTCCCACTCTTTACAAGATGGTAAAACCACTCAAATGAAGATACATTGAAGTAAAAATTAACTTTTGTTAACAACTTCTGCTTCTCAGATATACATTTCTACGTATGAGAGAACCAGAATGAGATGCTGTGAAGCTCACGTTCTCAGTTACACTCTCAACATCAACACGATTTACACGTTTATTCTTCTCGAAGACGCGCACCTCCCCAGGCAGCAGATGTCTTCCATTACTGCTTACCTGAAATATCAATTAACACCAAGTGCCATAAGAAATCTAGCACAAACTGGTAAAAGAAGTGAAATCCACACTCAGAAAAAACGTGAGGAGGTCAAAACTCACTGGCTGATGTACTCAGGGACTTACAAAGGAATTCCAACAATGCCTGCAACACCCTTTAATGCAGAAAAAAATATTTTAACTTCCTGCAATCATCGTCATTTATACATCTGATAATTTTACAAGGTGCTTAAACAACTACATCAAAAATAACAGCTCGTGATACGATACCAAAGCCTTCTTTAAACTGGATCAAAAGACTTCTCTGTGCACCCAAAGCAAAGGGTACACCAAGTTCAGGCGACTTCTTTAAGTTAAATATTCCTAACGCACCTCAAAAAGGACACCAAGTGCCACTGAGGGCTCCAAATGGATAAGATTACAGCTCCTCAAACCTAGGAGTGAAACCTGGGTAAACAAACCGGAAAGACTGAGAGTAAATATTGAGTTTTGTATGCACAAGGGACTGGCAGGAGAGTGTGACAGACAGAGGAGACGGTACCACCTAGAAAAGCTCAAGTGAGGAGCCACGTGAAGAAACATTTATTTAGAAACACCTTCATTGATTTTCTTTGAAGTCTGCTATGAAGAAAATACACGTGCACAAAAGTATTTTCAGAAAAAAAAGGCAAACCAATAGACAACACCATCACAGTGCAACCGCATCGTACTCGGTGAGAGTACAACCAAAAAACCCTTCTGGTTTAGGGGCCACGTCCACAAGAGCACAGAGCTGGTATCTGCAGCTCTCTGCTCTCCCAGAAGTTCTGTAAGGAAACAGCATCACAAACGACAGCTGAGATTATAGCCACAGTTGTTATTTACCACACTTGTATCGCTTCCTATAGATATATCCGTCAATATTAGATTGCGAAGATTGTACAGCAGCATTTAAAACCCAGAATGTGTTTCCCAGGGGAAGGTCTGGTCCTGAGTGAGCGGTTGGCCACTCTCAGAGATTCAAGATGCTGTTACTGGTTTATCTTACAATTCCTAGTAATCTGCCGAGTCCCCGACCTTCACCTTTGGAGTCACAAGAATGCAACAGTGATGGAAAAAGCCAAAATAAAAATCCCAACAAGCCCCAAACTTATATCACTCTGGGGTGCCGGTGGTGTTTGCAGCCCCGCTGACAACACCCGAGTGAAGACTGCTCACAGGGCTTCCGCAGAGAAGTTAAACGCTCCTACTGAGCTGTTAAACTCCACGACGTCTCTTGCACGTTTTCAGTACCTTACTAATTTTGCTGAAAGGTCTGAAATTCTCCTCCTCCTCCTCTGGCTGGGTTACAACTGCCTGAAAGAACGTTAGTGAGAAACAACCCCGCTGCACAGTCCCCTTCCGAAACACCGCGAGGCCTGGCTTTTAAATCTTATTTAAAGCAAAGATCCACAGCCAGCCTCTTCCTGTGCAAGATGCATCCAACAGTTAATTACCCTAACGACCACGAGCCAGCACACGCTGAACCCCAGCACGGCCACCGCCCCAGCGCTGAACACTCTGGGGAGGACTGAGAGCTGCACGGTCACACTTTGTCCCATGAGCCGGTCTTAGGAAATGCAGAGATAACAGAAGTTGAAGAAAAAGCTACTGTTCAGAGGAGACTGCATCTTACCCAGCTGCTATTAACACCATGCAGTTAAAACGTGTTCTTTTAAGTGTCCAGAAGAAATTCCAACGGAAACTCTATTTGGAAATGCAGTATTTGAATAAGCACTTGTAAGACCCAAAGCGTATCAAGTTTTTTCCCAGATGATTACAGCCTCAAACTGCCACTTTGGAACCACTCATCTCTTTCTTAGCTAGGTCAGGACAAACACCGAAGCCCATCCCTAGGGGAAAAAAAAAAAAAGGCCAAACTGAGGGGGAAATTGGGCAAGGGGCATCGTGGTCTCAGCATCAGTACTGATTAAGCAGCTCATTTGAACTTGATGAGTTCTACTTACTAGATCCTGGTCACCTATGCTTATAGAAAGATGCCAGAGTTCATTTTGTAAATTGATTTTGAATTTTCATTTTATTTAGACTTCAGAAAAATGCACATTTCAGTATGTCTTCTCTTACTTTAGAAGAAGGGTTCTAATAACCTAATAGAGCTGTGCTTTTATACATTACTTATCTGGAGAGGATTCTCCTCCTACTAGAAAATGAAGACAGACACTGGACAACCTACAGAACAGGCTGGAGGTGATGATGCCTTTTGAAAACCACTTACATGTGAAAAGATGGGAAAATTAACTTGACCTCCGTGTTAGATTTAGCTGAGAGGAAGGTAACTTTTCAAGAGGTGCTGGGAACGGGTGCTCTGGGCTGTGGTTCTCCTTCCCACCACGCAGGTCTCGGGTCAGGCCGCGAGGCTGTGAGCTGGCGGCCTGGCCTCACTGTACAGGGCGATGACCATCCAGCTCTCTTTGGAAGCTCCGGGGCTGCTCAATCACCAGCAGCTTTCAGGCTCTTACAGCTTGTACATAAATCGGAATAACCACCTTTGCTTTTCCTGTCGAGCAGGCAGCAGTGGCACGGGATCGCTCTCCAGTCCCGGTGCCGTCCTGCGCCGCTCCCTCACCGCACGCGCCCAGTCTGCTCTAGACAGAGCGCGGAGCGTGTCCTGCTCTGACACGCTCTTTGTAACGGACGTGCATAAAATGTCCTCACCACTTCACATGGAAGGAGACGGCGAGAAACACTCAGCTAACTTTCAAATGAGGAAACTGTTATTTTATTCTGTTAACACAATGAAATTTCATCACTCTGGACAGAAGGGCAAGTTAGAATAGCGAGTCCCAGCGGGGTAAAGAAATAAACATCTTTATTGTAACTGCGCCCATATCCCTGGGTATAGTAAACTGGTAAACAACCAAAACCCCCCATGCCCTCCCGCTGCTAACCAGCGTGTTATTTCCACCCAACTTCCGAGTGTAAACCAGCCTCAAGCTTTTGTGATTTTCTGAAGGAGCCTCCTCCGCACACCCAGACCTCTCACCCCTCCTCAGAGACCCCCTTAGCACCTGAAGAAGCTTTTCTGCTTGACGGTGCTGGGGTGAAGTTACCCTCTCGGTGGCTGGAAGGGCTTGTGCGGTGCTTGAACGGTCCATCGGCTCTGAGGACTGAGATAATTCACTCATGCCACGGACTGATCAAAGCAGACACGGGTGTCTGAAGCATTATTTCTGATGCTGCTCTCAAAGTTGTTGTCAGAACAAGGAAATGTTTCGTTGCCATTATCAGCTAATGGAAGCATAAATGAGAAAAGGTGTCACGGGGTTACAACCCACGGGTTTTAAATCGAGCACAACACAGGGAAAAGGCTGCATGACAAAATCTCCTTCTAGATGCTCCAGAGGCGAGTGGCTCTGGACTGCAATCTGCTTTTTTCCAACCACGTCAGATTTAGATCTCTTAATTTTTATGGCTCTCCTTCCTTCTCATCTGCCCGCAGAACTCCCAGCGCCAGGCAGCAGCTCCGCTCCCTGCCGGCAGCCGCTGGCTCGCCCTCTGCCACGCTCCTGCCAGAGCAGGCATCGCTCGGGCTCCTCAGCACAACCTTCCTGTTCCCTCTTCCCTCAAACCCCTCGTGTTAAGCACCCTCCTTCTGATCACAAGTTCACTTTTTGGATAAGTCAGCCGTCAGTGTGATCCAACCCAGCCAGGGTTATTCCCCCATAAACAACTTGTCCAATATTTCCTCAAGGACTTTGCTCTCTTCAATTTTTCCTCTCAATTTCTTGGACAGCGGTTACCCATTAAAAACCAGCACACTGAAGTATGTAAGATGTTCGAAAAACATAAATATTTGTTGGATTGTCACACAGAAATACTTCACCATCTTTCCCATAGTTGGGTAAACTACAAAAACTTTGGTTGCAACAGCACAAAACACTCCTGAAAGTGTGAAAATTATTGCTCATTTTTATGTAAACTGGAGTATTAAAATATAAATCCCACTGTTTACATTAACTCACCAGGAGAATTTCAGTTGATGCAAGCAGGAAGCTAGAATTATTAACAATTATTTCTGAACTCGGCCTGCTAACTAATAGCTTTTTTTGCCCCTTATCAGCTGCACAAACAACAATGGATTTTAAATCAACTAAATGACCTGTGAACTTCTCCTAAATGGGGGCACATAATTCAAGACAGCCAAGAAAGTTTCACAGGAGTCAAGAGGGCTCCTCACAAGGGGCACATGTGGAGAGAGTTAAAGCTTCAAACCACTGGGTTTCCCCCCCCCCCCATCTCAAGTGTCAGCTGTGATAAGCCAAAATTAACAACCCTACACTGTACCACTTCAAATGGAGGGGAAAAAAATGTCTTCTTGCTATTCTAGGTATTTTAAGTTGCATATGAGCGTGGTGGCTAAATATAGACAGTGACAACAAGAGACAGCATTGTCCCTCTGGGCACATTGAATATTATCTCCAAATTCCCATCTTCCTGGGCTGAGCCTCACTTTTGTTCTTTTTTTTTTGTTGTTGTTATTTTTCTTACTTAGCAAAGTCTGATTTAACCCCTACTTCGTTTGAGATGGATCAGTTTAAGAAAAAAAAAAGTCTTGGGGTTTTTTTTTTTAAGCAAAGGAAATCCTGATTCCACAAAAGCACCAGAAAGATTTCCAGTAATTTTCCCAGCTCTGTGTTACTGCCCAGTGCCCAGAGAGCAGTTGCCTGCTGCTTTCTGAGGGGGCTGCCAAGCTATTTGCAGAATGAGGGGGGCATCAATATGAACTTTTTACATAAACTTTTTACATCAATATGAACTCTTTACATAAACTTTTTACTAAAACAGAAAGCTAAGTTAATATTTTTAGATTCGAGGTGTCTTTTTCTCCAGGAATCACACACTTCACTTTCACATTTCAATCAGAAGCTTAAGAAACAAAATCAATAATTACTATTTTCAAACCACTTCTTAGGAGCACAACGGCATTATTTGGAAGCCAGCAGACTATAGGAGCCTTCAATAGTGAACACGACCAGACTTCCAAACGCTCCTGACTTCTGAAGTATTTAAATGCCGTTGAGTGAAGCATAGGTTTGCACTTCATGTACCTCATGCACTTAGAACATTGGCAACACTTCATTTTTAAGCTGGTTTCTATATAACGTTTAACTTTTAAAGGTATCTATAAATTATCAATGACAGCTGCTCTGAGAAATGTCAATTCCTATCCTCAGGTTGGCAGAATCCATCTATTTTGGGTAACATCCTCTTCATACTCAAGCAATTTTAAAGCCCTACTGACAGTGGGGTTTTGAGTGAGATATTGCTCTTCGGGGTTTCGTTATTTAGACGAGTCCCATTCTACCATAACAATGGAAGTAAGTACACACAACTCTTTCTGGACTATATCCCACGGCTCGGACCACAAATGATGCAATGATCAGATAAGAGACAGGCCCAGATACGCCATAAAAGTCACCGTGTGTGGCACTTAGGGTTGCTTTTTATGCCCTTATGATGTTAAAGAATGAGGAATAAAAATAATTTCCCGATGTCCGCAGTAATGTTGCAAACCCTGTTACAGAACAGCCCCAAACGGGCTACTTTCACTTTTTCAAGACCACACAGTTTAAAAACATGTCATCTTTGTTTTCCAGTCTAATACACAGGGTGCTTTCTCCCTCTTTTCATTCTCTATCTAGTAAATGACCGAGCTTATATCTACACTGAGGAATCCTCTAAATTCAAGGCTAGCTTTTGAGAAAGTTTAATCTTGGAGCAACAACTGCAACAAGTGCTGTGGTTCTATATGAACATATCATAAAGTGTCACCCAATTTGTCATGCAGCAGCGAAACAGACGCTGCCTCCCTCAGATTCTGTAATTGTGGAGCACTGTCTCCTGGATGCTGAAATCCTGCTTTCTGGTCATGGCAAACATAAATCAAAGGGGAAAAAAAGAAAATCTGCTCTACTAAATCTATTTACTCGGGGAGAACAGGGATTTATCATCCTCTAAAACAAGTGGTCAATAAGATTCAGAAGTGCTTAGTACAGATCTTGATGAATCGGGATGCCACAGGTGATGCTGTAATTGTGTTTGAAAGGAATCCGCACACTGAAAGGTGAATGCTCTATTTATTTCAGTGTATAGACAGGCTGGAGATTAAATGCATCGCAAACATTGTAGGATCTTTGGTCTGCATCCCCTCAGGGAGGATCCTTAACAGATTGTCCCAGGAGGCAAAAGCAGTAAGACAGCAGATAGCGCTGCTTTAACAAGGAAATCTAAAATGGATATTTTTTTATACAGCCATCACAGAAGACTTGGCTTCTAGCAGGTTTTCAACACCGCACAAACCCTGAGCCAGTGAAAAAAGTGAAGTTACAGCAGCCGGGAGCAGTGGCAAGATGAGGTCGAGTCTGGGGGCCCCGCAGGGAACCCAGAGTCTGAAGACAATTCGCTGGCAAATACCATGTAATGACTCGGGAAAGCTGGGGCATAATCCTGGCCTCCAATCACATGATGATTCCCAACACAAAGGGGAGCTTGGTTTTGCACCCAGGACAAGAATTTAGTCCCAAAGGACAGAAAGGAAGATTAAATCCCACAGCCATGTAATTAATAAGGAAACGAGTATAGGTATATTGCGACGACAACTGTGGGAGTTATGAAATTAACCACAAACTGATCCTTTTTTTTTTTTTTTTTCCCCACGTTTTTGAACTGAGGAATTGGATTCTGCAGCTTTACGTGTCTGAGTCCTGTTCTAGCAACTTAAACATTGCGTGCAACCAACGTCCTTCCATAACGCAGCCGACAGTTAGAGCGCAGCACACAAAATACTTCCAAAATGATAAAAAAGCCTATCTCCCCCAGCTTCCAGCCAGCTAGAATCTGAACTTGGATGGCGCATCCGCATCTGGTTTCACTTTTCAATAACAAAACAAAAATCACAGGCGTCCTTCGTTATCTACGAGGTCCAACACGAACGCTTTCAAACACGCTTTAAGAACTAATTAAATGCTTATTTAAAACTGAACTGAATGTAAATACTAAACTGAAACCGAACTGATTAACTTGCAACATTTTGTGCCTGATTATCTTTCTGAAGAATGAGCTTTTGGCACTCTGGACGTTTGTGCTGGAGGATCAATTTCCTGTTCGCATCAAGACCGCTAAGGAAATCTTCCACACATTTGATTCAACTTATGCTTAAAGTGTCCGCTCGGCCTTGGACACGGGACCAGACAAAGATAATGTTTTTGACTGGCTAAGCTAATGTTTTGAATTTCGGGGCTAAACTGTATTAGTTTTGCCATCAGACTGCAGGCCAAAATCGAAGGATGCTCAAGGCAGTCTGGCCAAGCTGGGGAGAGTCAGACCTCTTCCTTTCAACCGAGGACTTAGATGCCACAGAAGCTCCTCATACGAGCTCCGTAACGCCTCATTTTGGTTTAAATTTTCTTAATACAGCAACACACGCTTCTGAGATCCGCTCATCTTCTGCATTTGATATAGCTACGGAGGGAAATGAGGTTCATAAGCTACAGCCTTCATTCAGTTCCAAAGCATTATCCTAGTAGCTAAAAAAAGACAATTTTCTGCTACTGGTGTTCCTTTTGAAGGTTCCTTATTACAGCCAGCCCTTCTCATATCTTTGAAGTTAGGAACTGAGGTTTTTAAGTCCTGTAACAATCTTTCTACATAGTTTCTTTTTGTGCTTCTTTCACTCAGATGTATAAAGCGTATTTCTAAATTTTATACACTTGTGTTACAGGAACAGAAACGCAACTGCAGACAAGACTGAGGCTCCCTTGGAGCTGGCCCCTGCCCCAGCGAGGATGCAGCCTTCTATCAGACAGGATATAAGAGAACAGACAAATGAGTCTGAGGGAGAGGTACTAACCAAACAGCACTCAAAGAGAAAATACGAGAGTCTGCTGCTTACAAGAGCCAGGAGACATTTTTATGCAGCATACTTCACTAGGAACATCACAGGATTGAAAAAAAAAAAAGAAAAAAGAAAAAAAAAATCCACTGTTTGCACTTTAATATACATCCGATTTCAGGCTATGACAGAAGAGGCAGCACAACCAAAATTCCTAAACGGAGACTGTTGCTCTTTTATTGTGATTGTTACAAGTCACATTACTATAAATTTGTGAAGTGTTTTAACGCATTTTCATTTGAGCTTAATTAATTTTCATTGGAGTTTGAGCTTAATTAATTTTCATAGGAGTCTGAACTTAATTAATTTTCATAGAAGTTTGACAATTTTCTCATTTGTTGTTGAAATCACAACATGAGTTTTCCATATGCAAGGCGAATATAATAATATCAGCTCACAGTCATTTTTGGACTTGTTTTTGTATTTCACAACCCAAACTACTTCCAATGTAAACTGTTAACTGAAGCTCTGACAAGTTTTATAATAAATATTCCTAGCTTTAAAGAGAAATTTGAATATATTCACTTAGTGTATGTTCAAGACACAGTTTAGGTTTGACAGCTTCAGATTATGCCTCATTTATATGGAGCAGTGATCAAACTCATTAATATGTGAAAGAACGGAAGGAGCAGAGGATTGTGAATCGAGTAGCATGAGCAAAGTTGTCTAGTAACATGAATAGCTTATGAGGATTTACGTAGGGTGAGAGTTTTCACGGTCCCTTGTGCCAAGGTTTCTAAAGGAGATGAAGAACCAGGTTTGAGCAGCGCTTCTTATGAGCGGCTGAGGTTGCGTGGTGAGAGCGGCTGGGAAGCCAGCGAGGCGCCGAGCGCTGCTCCCATCCCCGGCTCCGCGGCTCGCTCTGTGCCCACAGCTCCGCGGTGCGAAGCCGAGGGGGAAGCATTTCATCTGTCCAGAATCCATCCCCTATGTTAAAAGCGATAGGGCCCTTTCCACTGGGTCAAGGTGAGCGATTTGACACGACGGGTAAGCTGCTTCCCAGCTTTTCTCCTCTTGGCTTTCTTGCTGCCAAACGTTGTCTGCGGTGCAAGTGCAACGGCTCAATAATTGAGGAAGCGTTCTTGCAGAGGAAAATCAAATCTCACTGCAAAGCAGAGTCTCCTTAAGATTCATTTAATCTTCTGATAACACAAGCTGCGCACGCACAATCGCTGAAGATGATAATCTGCCATATGTAACACTAAGTCTGCTATTATTCCATTTATTAGAAAGTGCTATACTAATGTTTTGTGCCTACATGTGCTAAAAAGACAAGTGGATTAGGAGATGGAAATTCAGGGTACTTCTTTCTTACAACGTATGGCTGCCTAATACCTCCCATCTATTCCGTACAAACGTGCAGCTTCACATGTTTTGTTCAGTCTCCCCTATACGAGAGCTGTGCCAACAGCAGTTTCTCCAGCAAAAGTCAGAGGCCCCCACACCTCAGACTTCTGGGGGGAGGATAAGCTGCAAATCAAAGACATGTTCACTTGTTACTAGCTGTGCTTTTTCCTAAGTAAATAAATCATCAACAGATGTAACTATTAGGGAAAAAGGGAGTGCTGATTTATTTGGCAGAAACTCTTATGTTTCTGAAATAAAAAATAAGTGGTTACGGCTGTCCAACACATGCCATAAATGACTTAAAGTGACTAAATTTGATCTTTAAGAGATACGGAGTGGGTCTGAACCAAAAGACAGAGGATGAAGAAAGCTCTTATCGATATTTTTCCATTCAACCAGTCCTTACAAGCTAATATACCCATCGCTGTTCAAGACACAAGGAAGCACTGAAAATGTTACCGTTCATTCAGACCTACAAAACGACTGGGTGAATTAAAGAAAATAAACATGGCTAGGAACATTATATTTCTGTTTGCAATTTTCTATTCACACGCACTGCTTGGGGCAGCTGCCAGGAGAGAAGCTGGACCCCCTGCACATGTGCTGCACACACACTTGGAGAGCACGGAGTCAGCCTCGCATGTTAAGAGCCCATCCAAGACTCCTGTTCAGGCTAAAACTACTTTGCAGCACATACCCAAGGCACCCATCTGGGAGGGAACAGTTGAGGCGGACGGTGCATGCGCTATCGTGCCAGCTGCACATGCGCGCCTGGGCTCTGCCTGGGATTTCCTGTTCAGACCAGGGCACCAGACAGGCAGAAATCCTGGGCAGGGAGCCAACTGTCTCAAATTCTGCTTGGACAAAATCTCCAGGCCAAAAGAAGGAAGGAAGAAAAGAAGGAAAAGAAAAAAGAAGGAAGAGAAAAAAGAAGGAAAAAAGAAGGGAAAAAAGAAAACAGAAAAAAAAGAAGGAAAGAAAGAGAAGAAGAAAGGAGGGGAAGAAAGAGAGGAGAGAAGAAAAAAAGAAAAGAGAGAGGAGAGGAGAGGAGAGGAGAGGAGAGGAGAGGAGAGGAGAGGAGAGGAGAGGAGAGGAGAGGAGAGGA
>JAAGNO010011986.1:45626-56058 GCA_033439905.1 Ceryle rudis
AAAGAGAAGAGAGAAAAAAGAGAAGAGAGAAAAAAGAGAAGAGAGAAAAAAGAGAAGAGAGAAAAAAGAGAAGAGAGGAAAAAGAGAAGAGAGAAAAAAGAGAAGAGAGAAAAAAGAGAAGAGAGAAAAAAGAGAAGAGAGGAAAAAGAGAAGAGAGAAAAAAGAGAAGAGAGAAGAGAGGAACAAGAAAGGAAAAGAAAAGAATTTTTAAGAAATGGGATAGCACAGTTGGAGAATACCAGACTTATTTTAGCACTTCACAGCACTGAAAATATGTTTCATTTTTCATATAATTTCCGTGAACTTCAAGGAACCAAAGCTGCAGTTAAAGACAATACACACACAAGGGCAAGTTACTTTTGTTTTATCTGCAGGTACAGATCCCCTGACGCTCCCTCTACCTTCTCTCCTATTCCTCCCTCATCTGGAAGTTAAACCCAGCTGCATCAGCAAAATACTCCTCAGGGCAAGAGCCAGGAAATAAAGTTTATTAATGTCCCTCAGCACCGATAGCAAAATGCTTTGGGCTCTCGTTTACCCGAGGTCTGATCCGAATTCTAAAGCTGCTTACGTCGAAAACTTCACCTACCCATTCTTTTGTGCTAGAAAACTAATGACAATCGTGTCTTGTATTTCTTAATCAAACGACACTTGGAAAGTAGTGACAAAAAGACCACTGCTAAATTATTCTGACTGTAACTGTCTCATTTCACAAGCTTTGTAAAGCTGGTCCCAGCAAGCTCTTTTAAACTATAACCCGCACTACAGTTACTGCAGCTAGGGTTTCTGTTGTTTTCCATATTGCAAACTGCTAGAAACTGGTTCCAGGTAACTTATTAAACAAGATGGCTGAGAGAGGTGAAATGGCTTTCCCGACCATCTGAACCTTTTCTGACCTTGTCAATGGCCGCACTTCGTTCCAGCTCCGGACTCTGGGTGTTCTTAGTGCTTTATCTCTGTTAGCAACAGTGCAGAGCCAGACAAACTGCTGTAATGTGCCATTTCCTGACATTAAGCCAAACAGGGAAAACAGTAAAGGGCAGGATTTCTGATGCATTTCTTCACTATTTTGAATACAAGCCATTAGCAGAACAACCAGGAACATTAGAGTAAGTAACACGTAGTTAACCAACTCTGATTATTAACGTGGTATTTCATTCCAGCTACATCACTGCTTTATCAAATTTATAGTTTACCACTGGTTTACAATCAAGGTATGCGGTAACCATGTTCAGGTCCAACTCCTGCAAGACACGCAAAAGTCTCAGAACACTGAGATGAAGTGATCTCTCAGGCTCACAAGGAGAAAAGGATTTTGAAAGCAGTTTATCACTTCTTAGAATAAGAGTTCTTTTGAAAAATTAGTACTGAAAATTTAATCCTATGATCTATGCAATTCAATTTTGGACAACCAACGTCTCTTACGCAATAGCTGCTGTTTTCAAGTCGATGCCTGTGGATTTTAAATGCATGTCTATAACGTGATTTATCACAGAAGTATTTATGGAAAGCAGAATGCCCATTTTGCCCCTAGCAGCAGCAGCACCAGAGCAGCACTTTGGAGTCCAACAACGGCATCACACCCACAAGTTCTGGAGGAGAGCAGAGCTGGTCACAAGCCCTCCCTTTGCTCCTACCCTTTCACCTCCCTATTTTCTTCTTCTTTCTGCTTTTAAATGGAGCTTAAAGTGACTCTTAATCCAAGTATTACATGTAAATCTGAGTAGAATACATTTAAAAGTGATAATTACTAACCATTTCCCTAGATAATTAGCTTATAAAAAGTGTATTTTTAATGTGGATTGCCAAACTCTCCACTAATGATCTCACACCACTTCCCCACAGTAACAATTATTGAAGAGCAGTTTAAAAATGCATAAACAAGAGCATTTAGTGCTCATTTACTTTAGACCAAACGTCAATAAAACCTCAAGGTACTGTGAACTGGATGCATTCAGAAATTCAGGATGAAGCTACCACAAAGAAACCGCTGGGGCTGGACTCAAGGAGCCTGTTTAACTTCAAACTTACTTGTTCCTTTCCCCACTGCTATTGCTACTTTATAGCTTTCCAGAACTTCCACCTCCAACAGCATCATAAAAGGAAGCCCAGCCTGCCAGAGCACACTCAGCAGGCATTTTCGACCCGGTGAATAGCCAAGAACCTCTGCGTTTGCACTACTTAGTTGTTCGTACCAAGTTTCAATAGAGCCATTTCAGCAGCAGCTTGCCCATCTCATGTCACACCTGAAAAAATAGGTCGTGTTTCCTCCGTGTGTCTCGTGAAGAGCGAGGAAGCCCTTTTGCTGGGCTCCTCCACGCTCGCCTCCTCTCGCTTCGCTCTGACGCAGGGACCGCGCGGCGCTGAAGGTGAAAGGATCTGAAAGCCAGCTCTATATACAGTATACACACAGCAATTTGTTACTGTGAAAAACCATCTGTTTCTCGGTATTACAATCCTCAGAGGGGAAATTATAGCTAGCGTTCAACATAAAACATCAATTTAAACCATCAACTATTCATAATTTCAATTCTTTATTGGAAACCAAGGACATAAATGTCAGGGAATAAAGCAATATTTCTTTTATTAACTGTTCCATTCATCTGGCTATTAAATAAAACCAGGACTTTAATAAATAGCATTAGCCTTTGTACTGACAGCCACCCCAACTAGCATCATAATTCTAAATAAAATGCATTATATTTCTAGTATCTTTTGGTTTCAAAATAAAAATCTGGATTCAAAGCACTTAAAAACATACGTATAGAGTATTTTTGCAGTGCTGCTGCTCCTGCACAGTTAAACATTTTAGGAATCAATACTGACCAAATATACTCCCTCTCTATTTATGCAAGTTTCCAGTCAACCAACTGCCTCCTGATAATACTCTACCAACATTAATATCGCTAAAGAACAGAAAGGATTCCAGTACTGATGCTGCTTGCCTGTTGCCAAATGGAATTATTCTTTTAATCCCCTGCTTCCAGATATGATGCCTGCTACGAAAAAATAGTTAACAATAGTAATAATATTAAAGGAGGGGGTGGATGGAGAGCGGGAGGAAGGAAGAATGGCAGAGATGGGGAACGTGTTCTTCGGCGAGCGTGTCATCACCCACTGCTAATGGCAAAATAGGCTGTATTTATGTTGACAGTTATAAAGTACTTCTGCAGCTTGGTATTTAAGAATTACACACAAAAATACTGGAGTTCAGCTGACTGGGACACCGAATGCAGAGCTCTGTTTGCAATTCTTTTGTGTGGCAAATCAAGGCCGATCTCCGTCTGCTGTTAGCAAGGGTTTGATTGAGAGCTGCAGCAGCTAGCAGTGCGTGATTAGGTGAGACTAGTCGGGAGTTTCCCCACATCTTCCAGGGAGAGAAAAAGCAGCATTCTGTAAGAGCTGAGAAGTCTTAAGAAGTCCATAGATTCACTATTAATGTTCACGTAATTGTCCATTATTCCTCCCTAGGAATAGCTCCCCTGCTCTTAGTACTGCCAGCATGGGGTACTCAAGAACACCATTATAGGGGAAAGGAAGCACAACTGTAATCAAAACAATGATTATTAGCACGTTCATTTAAATGCAGAGTGAGAAATGAATACAAAAATATTCACTTGAAAGTGAAAGGTAAGAAATTAACTTTTTCCCCATGGACATCAGAAACCCAACCTCAAAACCAGGAATTACTTGTAAATTTTTTCCCTCCCTTCAGAGCACACATTAGTTTCTCCTTCTGCATTTAAATGAATGCGATGGTAATCATTGTTTTGATTACAACTGTGTTTCCTTCCACCCAAAATGGTGTTCTGAAGGACCCCATGCTGGCGATTGGAAGGTTCTGAAGAAGCAGTAATGGACAATTAGACAAGTGATGGCAGCGAATCCACGCACTCTATAGGGCTGCTCATCTATTTAATGCAACATTTCTGTACCATATACAATAAAAACCATCGTGCCAACGTGAAGAAAAAACCAGCGTGATGAAAGTGCAGCTGCTGCTGCGGTTAACAGAAAAACATCGTTCTTCTTGTGAGGGTTACTGATGGAGATGGAACCAGGAGCGTAAAGTCAAAACTGGAGCGTAGGAATGAAGGTTTTATACAGTTTTCGTGCCTCCTGATAAATGGATTAATCTCAGAAGCTAACTTCAGCATATATTTGATTGCCTTCAGTTGTTTCAACCAACCTTAAATTATCATCTAATCTCATCCTTTTTCTGTCTCCTGGCACATGGCTGCCACACCTCCTCCTCCTCCTGCTTTCACTTTTAACTACCCTCCCCTATTTCTAACTCCCCGGCCTGAAGTCTGTCCCACTTTACTGTGCCTGGCCACCAGTAAGCAGGAGCGAAGCGTCCCTCACGTGTGGAAAGCTGCCTTCCAAATACCTGCCTCTTGTTTTTCACTGGTGAGTTCTGGTGAGGCTGGATTTCCAGCAATACCCCGGGCTGTGGCTGATGGCCACGCTCACTCCTGTATCCCGCTTTTTCCGTCCGCCTCAGCACCATCTGCCTTCCCAAACAACTGCACAGCACCACTGCCAGAAGATAACCTGTTTAGTTACTTTCTCTGCTACATTCCCAAATGGTCAGAAGTTGGGCCATCGAGGGAGAGTAATGAATATGCTCAGGCTCATTAATCAATGTTAAGCACGTTCATCAGCCACAGGGTTAAAACAGGGTATTGTAATCCAAGAAATCACTCTGGTACTGGCACGGGGAGCAATGCCAGCTATGCACTGCTTGAGAGCTGGGGTTTTCCTCCAGATAACTACTCCTGGCTTTCAGATACCTGATACCGTTTATCATATTTCTTAGGAAGGTGCCTCACAACAGCACCTCTACTCTGAGCACTGAGCTGCAAATGGTGTTTCAGGAACTGTCAGCACATCTAGTTAACCAAGTTTAATAAGATACTTAATTTCCTTACAGTATCTATTGCTAGCGTCCCCCAGAACGGTATCAATTCTGCCCTCCCACCCCTTGTCTTCATCAATTATGATCAACGAGCTTCTGAATAAATGCATATACATACATACTCCAACTAGGTCTCCAATACGTACAGTCAGTATCTATTTACATCAGCGAATGGGGTAAATTCAATCACAGTGTCAGTAGAACCACCACAGACTTGACTCTGCACATTTTTAAGGAGTAAAAATCAGGGCAATCAACTTCTGTCACACCTTGTTACTGCTGCTTTCACATTTCATAGCATGTACTTGAGCATAATGCTGAGCAGAGAGCGCCCTGGGATTCTGCTCAAAGAGGAGGACGCCTCGTGCAAAATGCACAATGAGATGGAATCAGGGAGAAAAGGGGCCCAAAAAAGGGGAGGGACTGTTTCAAACATCGGGGATTCAAGAGATTCACTCCCCAGTTGAGATACCTGTAGGACACAAATCGGCCAAAAGCTTCTGGTCACGGTCAAAAGCAGAAAACAAATACAGGAGCTTTTATAGTGGGGATTTATTCCCAGCTCCGAGCGAGGAAGATTCAGTAGAGGAGCGGGTTTTGTGAGACACGCACAATGCGAGACAACAGAGCAACAAATTCACATAGTTGATAGATTAAGTGCGAGAGAACACAGGCCTAAGGGGAAAAGAAGTTAAGAAGAGGTTGGCAGAATCTTCAATAACTGCAGTTAAGGACACAGGTCCAAATCCCCCCCGAAGAGGAGAGTGCAAAGGGCCCAGTGGCTAAAGCACAAGCTCTTCCCTGACCTCAAACGAAAGAAGAAAGCCTGAGGGATGAGAGATTTGGGTGCGACTGCCAAAAACAAGTATAAACGTAGAGCATAAACATTTAGAAATAAAATCACAAATGTTCCAACACAAAATAGGAGGAAAGTAGTGAGTGAAATCCAACAGGCAGCAAGAAATGTGTTTTCTAAATAAAGGAACAGCGGAACGACAACCAAAGGGACTGCTGGCTTACCACGCAGTGGAAAAGGACATCAACAGGAGCACAAGGGATGGCTTTTTACTAGAAGGCTTGCCAGTAGATTGCTAACATGAGGAGAAAGAAGGGGAGGTTTTAAAACTTTACCTGGAATCGATTACAAATATGTCAGTTAAAAGGTTTAGGCGTTCAAGCTTCATAAACTTTCTTGTTACGTATGTTAAAAACCTGACAAATAATTCAAGACATTGTTACCTTAAAAGGGACCTAAAAAGGCCAAAATATACAGCACACTCTTCAAGCTGCAGAAAATGGAGCAGAAGACAGGGAGGCCAGAAAGCTTATCAGCAATCAAGAAAAACCCCAGAACAGATAACTACCTGCCTGGAAGCACCTAGAACAAAACCAACAGCTAGCTCAAAACTGTCACACAAAAAAATAAAGCCTTGTTACAAGCAAACCCATCTCCTTCTTTGAGATGCCAGGGAACTTAAAGGACTGAGGAAAAGCAGGAAATGCCACAATTTTAACCGAGGAAGGCTTTGACAGTCTTGCTTAGCACGCTCCAGGCTAGCTAAGGAAACCTGGGCCAGACCCAGGTTAGCTGTGAGACGGGCTGGGTAGCTCCATCCCCCAAGCAGTGTCCAGAGAGAAGTTACCCCTTGCTGGAGAGAGGTTCCTCCAGGGTCTGACCTGGATCTGGCTCTACTCAACTGTCACCAATGACCTTGTGGCAGATAGAGGATGAATTGATTTAATCTGCAAAGAACTGGTGTGAACAGAAACGACAGATGACAGGATTACATTTCAAAGTCAACTTTACAAACTGAAAAAAAAAAATAACTGGAAAAAGAACAACAAACCAAAACAACAGGAAAGAGCACCAAAGGCCAAGATCCAACAGGAACAGAATGTAAAAGACTACACTTGAGCGGGAAGAACTGGGTACTCGGCAGCTTGGCAAAACAAAGGTAATCTAGGGGTAATAGTGGATCACAAACTGACCACGACTCAACAGTGTCCTTCTGTTTCAAAGGAGGAAGGTGCTGTACTGAGAAGAGCAAACCCATACATATTGCCAATAAGATGTGAAGTAATTCTTCTGCTCTGGTGAGTGTTGGACAAAGTATTCCAGCCGAGGCCTTGCTGGCTTTAGCAATTGCATTTCAAAAATGATATCACTCAATTTGAGAACATCCAAAGCGGTGGAAATGATCAGAGGCCCAGGAAACATCATCTGCAGGAAAGACAAGACTCGAGAGCAGTTTAGCCTGCTCAGGAATCATTTCTCTAATGAAATCAGTGTCCCTGCTAAGGCATAATAAGCACAAGCCAGGCGAGGAAGTGACAGGGACAGTTCTGTAATGAAGAAGGAACAGGAAAACAAAGCATGAGGTGCTTCAAGATAATTGCTGCTTAAAATGGGTAAAAGAATTCCTAGTTTAGGAAAGAGAAGATGATGGGGAAGATGGTTTTTGAGAAAGCTGCACGCTGCTACGAGAAGGCAGCAGGTCATCTGTTCTCCATGTTCTGGGCAGAATATGGAGAAATTAACTTAAAAGTTCATAATTAAAGCTAAACATCGGGGCTATTCCGTAATGGAAAAGACCTAAAAGCCCCAGAAACAATTGTCCATGACCCTCCATCAACACGGAGAATTAACAGGAGGTTAAACAAACATCTGCCAGGTACAGCTGAGCTTGACTCAGGGCAGATGGACCAGATAACCCCCTGAGCTTCTGTCCAGCCCAGCTTTTCCTCAGAAAATAAAGTACTAGGTAGGTCTCCAGTAAACACGTACGGTGAATTCAAAGTGCTGACTCCCACCCTGCTCCACACCAACAGCACACGTTCTGTATCCACACTCAACAGCCCCGGGCAGATCAGCCAATATTAACACAAAAACAAGCAGCCCGAAACTTGTAGAGAGACAAATATTTTTGGCACTTTGCTAATAAGCTCTACAGAAAAGTCCAACAGAGTATAAATCTAACTTTCCTCTTTCCACAGAAATGGTAATGCTTAAAGATCTACAGGTATGGAGCTATGTCCTGTTTCACTTATGTCTACGTGATTACTACTGACTCACTATATTGGTGTTTCCAATTTCCACCGCTAAAAGGAAAGTTAATTCTTCAAGGGCAATATGAAGCTCATTTATTTTCTCCCAAAAGCTCTTTTTTAAAGCCTATCAGGCTGCTTGGAAGGCTCCGTATCCTCAAATTCATCACCGTGATGATAGCGTTGCAATTTCTCATGCCTTGCACCAACAGGACTGACTTCTTTCTTTAATTGGAAGAAAAATCAGTTTATTTGTTTTGAAAACATTAATGTTTTGAATCTAGCAGAAAAAAACCTCCCTGAACCTATTTGCTTTCAGCTAAGCAACAGCTAATTTGAACTTGAACCTGCAGTCACGTACGCAGAAGGTGCAGGGGAAGAACAGGCACTTTTGGCAGGAAGCAAGATCATTAAAGAGTGGGAAGCTTCCCACTTCTCTGACACTTCGTACCTTCTATGTTTAATAAACCTGGATTAAAGCTGGAACAATTGCTTCAGTCATGCAAGAAGAAAATCAAGACTAATAGCATGATTTATAAACAGGCACACTTTCTGGAATATTCCATTCAGTGTGAAAAGAGTTCTTTTGTTGTAAGAGACACAAGGTGTATTTTTAAGGTGGTGGGTTGGGTTTTGTTGTTTTATAGAAGAAGAAGAAAGGCAAAATCAAACCTCGTACACTACATAAAACATGGCTTTCCACTCCAGCGTGGGAACCACGTTTCCTTGTAGAGTCTGTGGACATCCTAACAGCAAGAATCTCATTTTCCATTGCTTCTCACCTAAACCTTTCCAGTAAACGCTCCTAACTTCTGGGACCAGCATTACGAACATGAATGTTTGCACAGAGATCTCCTTTGGTCACTTCTGTTTTCATTAGCACATCCCGACCTTAAGCTGCACAGTCAGAATTTACCGTGTGTTGTGCTTTAGTCAATCTGGGTGCTGAGCTCTGAAGTCCTACTGTTGATAACTGTCATCACGTGGATGGAAAAGTGAATAATTCTACAGACAACTGAAGCTAAGCTTTTAGAGAAACAACATGTTTAGTCCTAAAATGCATTTCAACACGATTTTATTGCACAATTGGAAAGGCTTTGAAAAACTAAACAAGAAGCTGACTCACGTACCTGTATAATAAGAAGCAGAATCTCTTCTTTGATTTCTCCATTTTGAGCCAAAGCATACGAAGCCATAGAGACAATGCAACAGCCTCATAATGAATCTGGGACCGTGTTCCTTTCTTTCTTTCTTTGAAAAGCTGCTTTCACAATGAAGCGTTTAGGATTCTGGCACAGAACTTGCTCCAAACTATAAAATTCTGAGCATGATTTAACATGAAAATCTGAGGACATGATGCCTTTTGGAGGCTTCCTATGTGAAGCTGTAATTTCCTACTAGCTTCTTACTTGTAGGAAAAAGAAACAGAGGCTGTGATATTTATTAGTGCTCCAGTTCAGCTGCTCACCACGCAGCATCTCTTCTTAAAAAGAGGAATGGCCACATTACTGCTCTGTGTATTAATTCCCTCCACTTCCCTTTCCTCTCTCCCATGCTGCTGGTTATTGTCATGACTGACTGAGATAATACACGATGCCATTTTTAGGAACACAAAAAGATTTATAAATTCTGCCCTAATTTCGGGCTCACAAAACTACCCGCTTTCCCTCCTTTCTCTCAAGACTTCTTGCTAATTGGCTTTTCTGCATTTCCAGGACCCCGTGTAGCACTTCGAGTGGTACTGCTGACACTGCTGTGCGGGAAACTCATTTACCAGCTTTTTCCTTCGGAGAAAAAGACATTCAAGATGCTTTTAAATGCCAAAATATGAACAACCGCTCTGTGATCTTAAAATGAGCATGAGAGATATGCGTAGCTCATTGCTATTAAGCAGGAAGGAATAGATACCTACAAACTAACCAGCAGGTTAAAAGACAGGAATTGGAAGTTTTTGCTTTGATCCTCAGGAACAAAAAACACCTGTTTTACAGAATATTAATACACACATTTTCCACGTGTGTAGAGAGAGGCTTTACTTGCCAGTACAACACAACCACGCTTTAACAAGAACACGTTTAAGTGCACACGGCAACTCGCAGCAGGTTTGGACCACGTAAAATGCACCATGCAAAAACCCTCTTAGGTGATGAATCAGTTGCCAAGGAGAGGCAGTGAAGAAGGCTTCACTTGCAAGACTAAAAGCAAGACTCTAGAAGGCAAAAACTCAAAATTGAACCCCACAACAAACTACATGCAATACAGTATCCCTCCTAACACATCTCCGTCTTATCCAACCTCAGCATCTTCTGTTCAACTGCTATTCACAGAAAGCTTTGAGAACCTGCATGACTACAAGAGACCAGCACTTAGAATCATAGAATTGTCAGGGTTAGAAGGGACCTTAAAGATCATCCAGTTCCAAGCCCCCTGCCAATGGCAGGGACACCTCCCACTAGAGCAGGTTGCTCA
>JAAGNO010011986.1:56158-76715 GCA_033439905.1 Ceryle rudis
TGTCTCACCACCCTCACGGTGAAGAACTTCTTCCTAACGTCCAATCTGAACCTACCCACCTCCAGTTTTCATCCATTCCCTCCAGTCCCACCAGTACCTGACACCATCCTAACAAGTCCCTCCCCAGCTCTCTTGTAGTCCCCCTTAAGATACTGAAAGGCCACCCGAAGGTCTCCTCAGAGCCTTCTCTTCTCCAGCCTGAACGACCCCAACTCTCTCAGCCTGGCTTCATAGGAGAGGTTGCAACTTCTACCTACAAGAGAAAGATCATTTCCCATAAACCAAACTCTAACAGATCGGTAACTACTGCTGACATAATGAGTCTGTCCCCAAAATCCAAAAAAAGGGCTTCCTTTCAACCACACACGTTTTTGTGGAGCTCCTTCAAAGCAATTAAATCCAGCCTAATTTAGGAACCGCACATGATGGGATTGTAAAATGATTCGGTGCTTCGAAAGTAGAATGTAGACACAATTTCTAAAAGGAGATAAGCTATTAATGAAATGAGTTGTGAGTGCTTTTTAAACTTTCATTCTCTCATTAATCAGTTACAAGAATAAGTTAAATCAGAAGCGCGGTTACTGCTTCAGGGGAAGCCCCTACCCGGAAAGAAAATTATTCCAGCATACGCAGTCCAGAGCAAAACCTCACGTGACAACTCCAGGCAAATCCTACAATCCCCTCTACCTCAGTCAGCCTTTTTATGAAGATAATATTCATTTCCCAGAAAAGCACCCCTACCATTTCTGAACCTCTCCAATTGCAAAATGAAAAATAATATATTAATCTTCTCATATGCATGTGGTAGCACCTGGGAGACGCTTTGGAATTTTCCATGAACAAAAGTGCTCTATAAATATAAAATATGTAATTGACATCTCAATGACCCTATCATGAGAAGCTATTGAGCAGAAGTCTGTTCTTCGGCTGCATGCAGGCAGCTCCTCATCATCCCTTTCGGTACAGAAAGAATAAGTTTTCATCACCATTGAAAATCGTGTACTTTTTAGGCACATCAATTCAGAAAGCTGCCTGACAACCTTTAAATTTTTATTATAATAGTCGCTTTGTAATTATATACACATTTATATTGGAGCCTTTGGGGGGCTACTGAAGAGGAGAGTAAAGGCATTTGAAATCAATATGTTTGCCTATGGAGGTAGTCAATCTTAATCTTTCCCCCCCCCCCCCCTTCATTTTTTAACTTTTGGGGGTTTTATTTTGCTTTTAATACTATCATTTAGATAAAGTTTCTGTTCTAAGCTATGTCATGTCACAAAGTTTCCCGAAAGGCGTATTTCAGTATCAGATAACAGAAAAGTACTTTATAAAACGGAACTGAAAGAGATACCAGAAAAATAATTAATCTCATTAAAAGATCTTAAATGAGGCCCTGTGCAAACTGAGGCGACAGAAGTGATGTTCTAACACAGGTTTCTTCAGCAAAATCATATTCAAGTGAAGAAGATGGTGGTGTTCTTCCCCATGTGTCAATATATTAAGTACGTCAACATCACCAGAAGGACATTTTCCACCCATGAAACATTTTCAAGCGAGTCTCGCTAGAAGAAAAAAATATCTGGTTGGCACAAGGACTGGGATTACACAGAAACAGGAAAACTCCTACAAATTTTAACTGACAAAGGAACATGATCTTAATAAAAAGGGGATTTGCTTGATAAATTGCTCTTTTATCAGTAGTAAAAGTGCTATAATTTTAAGATGTTGCTCAATCATTTTAAGATTTTCAGAAAACTGTTTGAAAGTACTCTAATAAAAATATAACTGATAATAGAAGGATGTTGTAGCAACTAACAGGGTATTAAAATCGTGCTTTCGTTAGTTCTGAGTTAAGGAACAATGGCAGGATTAGCAGGAAACTATTACGAAATTAATCTGATTAATGCCTTATAAATAATGAAGCTATACTTAAAAGGGTCCACAAGCTCTACCATGTCAGAACACGGATCTAATAGATGATGCAAGACTAAAAAGGAGAATATTTGCCCTACTAATTACATGGCAAAAACTGAATCCTCCCCAAAATCAAGTAAGAACAAACAGGGAAGAGAAAATAAAACCAGCAAGACTTATAAAAACACAATAAAATTAACTGCAACGAACTCCACCCTCCTTATAATCAGTTTCAGAGGAAAGAGCAACACTTTATTCCTGTTGTTTCACACTATCACAATTTCTCCATAAGCAAATCTCTCTTTCATGTCATTTTTTGGCTGGCTGCATGTGAAACCCTTCTCCGTGGCCGGGCAGGGGGAAGGGCAGTCCCTCCAAAAGGAGCCACTGCTTTTGGCTGCAGTTCTTCTTCACCCAGCTCTGTCCAAAGCAGTAACAGAGCCACGGCCAAGGGGATAAAAATCCCTTTTAGTTATTTCACATTCATTTTATGGACCATGGTCAAATAAGCTGTTTGGGTCTTACTTGCAAAAAATAATAATATACACATATATAAAATAATATAAAAAAATAATTGTGTCATATAAATGCTATTAAAATAATATAAATATAAAAAATATTAAATAGCCACGATTACAGCCACCTATTCAAACTCCAGATAAAAAAACTGGGATAAAGCTGACAGACCAGTAACTAATCTTAACACTGGGCCCAGTACTGATTGAGTCTTGCTGGCGATATTCTGGCAGTTTGTTTTTTTCTGTGAAAAATCCACTTTCGGTCTGCAAAAAAACCCAAAAAACCCAATGGTTGTTCAAAAAGAAAAGCAAGATTTGCTGTGGACAGTGAAATACTCGCCTCCTGCTCCCAGTGGGGGAAAGCAACATTACTTGCTATTGAAAATATCTTTTGCAATGTAAACATTTTTTTTTCAAGATCCTAAAAAATAAGACTGATTTTAAATTACAGTCATAATAAATCACATCTACCCAAACTCACTTTCTGAATAAACCACAATCAGGGAAAAACAACTTTAAACTTTCCACCATCAATTTGCTTTATGAGCAAAAAGCTGCATTACTAATGCAACTGAAACACCAACTGCAGCTCCCCTCCGTTTCCACCCACCACCCAGCCATGAGCAACGACTGCCACTCCAGAAACTGCCACGCAGAGCCACGGTCCTCCCCGACACCTGACCATCACGCTCTTTACTTCCAAACTAAGGAGATTAAATCAAGCTGTCCTTGCACAGGAGCACAGCACACCTACAAGGCACTGGATCTCTGCACTGGAGTCGATATTAATCCTATTTTTCTAATTTCTGCTTGCTCACGGCTTCTCGGTGCTCTGTGAACACCTCTGGGCTCCATCTCCTGCTGACTCACCACCACATTTTACCCTTGCATTACTTTTCTGGAGCTATTCAGCCTCAGTACTGGTCCTCAGTCAGTGTTCCAGGCTGCTTAAAGCAGGGCACGGGGCAGAGAAAACGAGTCACGTTGTCTAACCTACAAACACTGCTGTAACAGTCTGAGGAGGAACTGCTTCGCACCTTGCAACCATCCAGCCCCACGTAACCTCCCTCACAGCCAACCGTGGCTTCAGTTGTTTAAAACATCAAGTTAAAAATAGGAAGAAAACCAAGTCCTGATCTGAATTGTCACCAAGCTGCTGCCATGACCTCAGGCAGATCTTTTAACTTGCACATAAATACTATTATTTTTTTGCCATGGGATACAACCTCGAAGGAGTTTCAAAGCATTTGGAGGGACAGTGGCATGAAGTACTGAATACAATTATCAGTGAGCAAAAATTAATTCAAGGGATACTAATGTTGAAGAAAAGTTATTCCTGCCCCTCCTCAAATGTTATTTATCTACAGCAGTCATTAATAGCTGAGGAACTAGTAGTTCAGGGGTGCTAGTAAATGAAAAGCTGGACATGAGCCACCAATGTGTGGCCAGCAGATGGAGAGAGGGGATCCTGCCCCCCTACTCTGCCCTGGTGAGACCTCCCCTGGAGTGCTGTGTCCAGCTCTGGAGCCCCCAGCACAAAAAGGACGTGGACCTGTTGGAGCAGGTCCAGAGGAGGGTCACAAAAATGCTTAGAGGGCTGGAGCACCTCTCCTATGGAGAGAGGCTGAGAGAGTTGGGGTTGTTCAGCCTGGAGAAGAGGAGGCTCCGGGGGGACCATAAGGTCCAGGGACCTTCTGGTACCTGAAAGGGGCCTACAAGAAAGCAGGGGAGGGTCTGTTCACAAGGACAAGGGGCTTTAGCTTAGGAAGGCTTAAGGGGCTTTGACAGGACAAGGGGTGATGGCTTTAAGCTAGAAAAGGGCAGATTTAGGTTAGACATTAGGAAAAAGTTCTTTAATATGAGGGTGGTGAGACACTGGAACAGGTTGCCCAGGGAGGTGGTGGAGGCCCCATTCCTGAAGACATTCAAGGCCAGGCCTGATGAGGCTCTGAGCAGCCTGACCTAGAGATGTCCCTGCTTATTGCAGGGGGTTGGAGTAGATGACCTTTAGAGGTCCCTTCCAATCCAATACATTCTATGATTCTATACCACCTTCTTCTAAAATCTCTGTATACTTTTATTGTTTCTACAGTGCGCTGCATTTCTCCCGAAAAATCTTTCAAATAAAAGCCATCCATTCTCAACCCTTAAAATGAGGTCAAAAAAACCCACCAGAAAGACCCAGCACTTTCAAAGTTATTTCTCATTTTCAATCGGTCCCTTTTCAGCAGCCAGCCAGTAGGAAATACAGCTCCTGTTTTACCAAGGCTGTGACATTCTTTGCCGTTCTCAGGCCGTCGCGCCGCGGGGGAGCAGCGATACCCCGCTGCAGGACTTCAATCACCGGTGCTCGAAGCTTTCAAACCAAATAAGCAAATGGCTTCCCAAACAGCAGCTGGCTGGGCAGCGGGGCAGTTGGGAAACATCATCTGCTCAACAGGTCATCTCAGGACCTCCTTGATTCAGGAAGCTCAAAAGGCTAACATAGATACATAAATACATACGTATTCTGGGAGTTTGATTTCATATTCTTCACAGTCCTTGCCTTAAAATGTCAGCTATCAGTGAGAAAGAGGAATCTGGTCAATAAAGAAAGAACTCTGAGGATACTGGCAATCGATATTAATAGGAAAAGAGAAAGATTCCAGGAAAATATACAGTTATTTCCTGCATTAAAAAGGACAGAGGAATGTGAAAACATTACTTCAGAACACTAACTGCAGGATACACTTTCCTGGTCATCTCTACAACATTTTTAATGATGTACTCCAAAACCACTTTGCTAACAAGGAAAATGCCAATAAATGCAGCAGTGGCCAGTTGAGGCTATCAAGCTGGCTTTCTTGAAGCTCATCAACTCCAGTACCCTGAGCTTTTTTTAAAACAGATCTTTAACAGCACTGGTCTCAGTTTGTTTCAGAGGATCTGGCGCTTTGCAACGAGAAGGTGCTGAGCCAAGCAGAATGCCACTTCACACAAGAAGATCCTGGTTGCCACGCTACTGGCCATTTGGGCACGGGCAAAATGCAAAACCGGGGAGGTGTGAAGGGGGTGTGCGGTTCTGATTTCTTTGCTTGCTTATATATGTATAAAGCCTACTTCTTTATAAGGTATTGCTATTATCTTAATCAAGAAAATTGCAAATATTTAATTTTGGAAAGTTTTGCAGAGTCAGAATTTTGTGTTTTGTTCCCACTCAATTCATCAGCTCTGGTTAGTGACAGGAGTGAAACACCATGGTAGTATCAGTGGTTAGGGTAGTTTCATTGACGGTAGTTAATGGGAGTTATAATCAAAATACAAAACATCTCTTTTGCTCTGGGAATTAAACCAAAGTATTACTCCTAAGGATGCTACCTTGGAATTCAAAGTAAAGCTACAGCTCTAAGAAACCATCAGGGAATGTGTTTCAATGAACTACCAACATAACCAATCTTCTTGTCAAAACCACTCTCTACTATAGAACATGAAGCCACCGAATGAAAACACTTCCTACCCAGTGATGTAGCCCTTAAGCTAACGTTTGGAGAAATACAGGGGACCATATTAATTCAGTTCTCCATATCAGGTTATTAATAGGTGACAAACCAGGAACTCATTATGGGAGTGAATGAAGTCTAGAAAGAGATAATCCCATTTGTTGAATACTGAAGGATAAAAGCTGGATCTGATCAGCCTGGCAGGATCTTAGAAACACAGATCATAAAAATAACTCCTCTGTTAGAGCCATCAGCTCACTCGAGGTGTTCCAGAGCACACTGAGCAACTACAGGCTCCATCCTCCCGATGGGAAAAATGCAGAGGTTACAGAAGGTTAGGCCTCTGCCACCTGCACCACAAGCACTGACATCTGAAAAATACTTTGAAATGCATTATCCTGTCACGTAGATTAAGTGAATTTTTCCTTGTCCCAACTCCCTGTAACACTGAGTTCTGGTTATGGAATGTCTGAGAAAACCCATTCAAGAGAAGCCAAAAAACCAAACGAACGATTTAAATAGGAACCTCGGTATCAACAGGACAGCAAATGCCACAGCGCATTTTGCGGAGTGATGAAAAAGAAGAACAAGTCAGGTTTCTGAATGTATTTCCAGTTGAAGATTCTCGTTGGGGGAGTTAAGTGCAGACATGGTTTTGATCAATCCTAAATACCTAAATACCCTATCTTTTTTTTTGCCTCACTTTGCTCTGTGCTGAACTGTATTAAAACCAAGCTGTGTAACTCCAGATATTTATATTGTATCGCTGCAATTATCTGATGAGAATTTTCCAAGACGATCTGTAACTCTCTCTACAACTGTAATTTAATGGAATCAACAGAATAAGCGGTGGAAACTCGAAGAACAGTGCAAAAATAGCAATTTTGCTATGGGAAGTTGGGACTTGCCGTTTCAAATTAGCAGAAACTGTGAAGTGGGCATTACTGACAACGGGAATATAGTAATTGGGGTTGATTTCTTGGCACTTTGCCGAATCCTCTGACTAGCGCCTTGCAAGTTAATTATAGCTCTCTTAACCGAGCGGGGACACTTCGCAGCGACGCAGAGACGATGAGCGCACCGGCCTCCCGTGAAGTAACCTTGAAGCGTTATGTGCACAAGAACTTCACTGCTCAGGCCATTAAAGAAGAGCCACACGGAAATTTGAGTTAACAGTGCAACAGGACGGTCAAGAATAAATAACCTTTCAGGCTTTTACAAGGGAACAAAGAGGCATCTGTTTAACCAAAGGGTCATCGCTTCATCCATTAAAACGAGTCACCTGTACCCAAAATTCAAGAAGATTCTTATCACTAACCTTTGATTTTAACTAGTAGTATTTAATTAATTTGGCAGAACTACATAAGTCCTTCCCGAGTGATAACTAGCTACCCTCTTGGGTTCCTTCTGTGATCATTCCCTTTGATTAACTTTACTGTATTTACCCAAATTAACACATGGATTTCATACATGTTACAACAAATTAGAACAGAAGAATAAAAAAGCAGCCTGCCAACTTAAAAACTGAGCGAGTGGAACTTTTGAATTAAAGCAGACAGAGTTATTAGCTGATTATTATATGGAGAACGTTCAGAAGAAAGAACATGCCCTTTCCATTTTCATTTTGTATTACCAGTGATTACATGATATATCTTAAATTATAATTTGAGGTAAAACTATGATTAAAAATAATTTAAATATTGCACAACAAGTTAATTGCTCTGGAATTTCTTCATCTTTGTTCCTGTTCTTTGATTCAAAGATTCTGCGTGCAGGGTATCTGCTCCTTGAGTCTCGCCCAAGGTGCGGGGGTTAGGACTTCCTCAAGCACGTTGCTTTATGGGCTCTACCAGGGACAGATGGTGATGGAAAACCATCGGGGACCCCCTTTAACAGATGCCACGTTTGTGGCAAAGCATTAGTGCAGGCCAGGAGGCAGAGATATGTGGCACCCACTAAACTTTTCAGTATTAAAAAGGAAAAACAGAATAAAGGAAAGGACCAGACCTCTCCCCAGCCATCTGAACTTGGGCATAGTACATGGAGAGAGGTGGAAGCTAATAGGGTCTGCTGTGTCACTGTCACCAGAAGTCACTGCCTTCATCACCAGCCCTTGTGTTTTCAGGGCTGAAACTGTCCTTCTGAACAAGTCCAAAAAAGTCTTCACAACATAAATTCAGGAGAACACGCCGTTCACCTTGAAACCATAATCTCTCTTTGCACTGCAAGTGGAAAAGCTTTCACAACAGAAGCTATTCCACTCGACCGGTGTTAAATCACTCACGCAGGGCTTGGCCGAGCGGTATCATTTCAGCAAAGGGATCCTGACCTGGCCCCCCTTGTAACAGACAAGCATTCAGGTCATCGACCCAGACCTCATCTCAGATTGTTCTCTTCACCTTTGGATGAGTCGTCTGGCAGCAACCATTCCCAGTCAAAACTTTATCAAAGCATCTTCCCATGAAGAGTCTAGTTTGATCAACTGGCACCTCGAGACAATTCTTTTATGAGAAACATTCCCAAATACCTCTGCTAGGGGAACATTGCACTTCCAGCTTTGAGGCCAATAACAGGCTTACACACGATAAGATGGAGCTAGCCCAGAATAAGGCAGTTGGTGAAATTCAGGAGTCCTGTTTGGACCTGCTCGCTTCAGTCAATGAGAAAAGCAAGAACTTGAGGCAACTTTCTTTAGCTGGGGTCAAATTAGGGGAAAGGAGAAGCTGTGAGGTTTTCTGATTTTTTTCAATGCAACCACGAAGAATCAGTCTCCTCAGATGAAAAAACCACTGAGCAGAAGACGGTGACTATGCCTTTGCTGCAAGGAGAGAAATCGTTACAGCACAGGAACTTCACTTCAAATACATCTGTTAAATTCTTTATAGGGAGTCTTATCCTGCAAGATCCAAGAGTTGAGAAACGTGTTACACAAACACGTGCAAATAATGCCATGTAAAGATTAGCGACCGGTTTGCCAGTCTTGAAACAAATACTTTTAAGTATAAAGAGAAATAAAATGGGATCAATGTAAGAACCATCCCCAAGCAAGGGGATAGGAATACATGGGCAGTACAGGATAAGACCATCCCCTTAGCAGCACTGCAGCTGGATCTGCTTAAACCAGCACTGAGATTCTACCCAGGGGTTTGTTTTTCCAGTTTTTCCTTAGTGTGCAATTCTGCTTTGCTGTTTTACATGGATTTAAGAGAGCCATCCAGAATAAGTACAAACCGGAGTACATAAACCAACTTCCTCTATCAATAAGCCACCGAAATTAGTCAAGACTACCAACCTGACAAAAACAACACTGAAACTTCGACCATCTCCATGGAAAGAGAACGGCACCACTAATCTTGCCAACCAAAAAAAATAAAGCCCGAGCCATTAAATCTCCGGTAAGAATTAACAGACACTAATCTGATCAGTCATAATCGCGACACCAAAAGAGGTTGAGGAAAGATGAGATGACGAGAGACGTCGAGGCAGCGCGTGCCGGCCAGGAGGAAGCGCATTCGCTTCCCTCAAAACCAGATCACTTGTGTCCATCGGGTACTCGGAGCACTCCTCAATCTCACTCACCATTCCTAAGAGAGGGGGTATTACCTTGTCCTGCCAGATGTGGAAAATGACATGTCCTCGGACGTGAAATCGCTGCCTTTTCAAACCTTGCTGTTTTACAGAGCATTCAGTACTCTGACTTGATCGATAAATTTACTGAGCTCCCATCTTTTCCAGGTTAAGGGTTAATTACCACTAAGAGATACCTTGATGGTCAGCAAATAAAAATGAAACTCTTATCCTACAGGCATTTACCATCTGTATTTTCAATTACGGTGCTCCTTGTAGACAGGTACTCACCAAGCTGGGTTTGACACTTCCTGCTCAACGTGACAGAAGAGCAAAACAAAAGGCCTATCAACAAAAATTGGATTAAGAGCTGCTACCTGTTTTTCTAAGTGACCGCCGCCAGAACTAAACATGGGCAATTTTCATTTATAATCATTTTAGTACTACAGTAAGCAAAGAAAATACTTTCAAAATAATGCAAAACTATTTTGCTGCCACCTCTTTAGTCATCTCTCTCCTGCCAGAGAAGTGTCCTGGATGCCAATGCCCCTGCCCAGCAAGTTCACCATCAATTACGCTGCCAGCTCATTGCTCCTGCTCAATAATCACGCTCAGCTTCAGCTCCTGGTAAACATTCCTCTTCCACAGCTGAGAGGGAAGTTTTTTTCTAGGAATTCCTGCAGCCTCTGGCTTGCTTTCCTACACTGGCGGGTCCAACCTAAGGGCCAGAATAAACACGTAGCATTCACAAAGCGTAAAGTAGTCTCAGCAGAAGAATCTGTCCTGAAAGACCAAGCAAGGTTTTCATGGTGCAGCTCCGGTGATTTCTTTGTCCAAAAGAAGGTGCCAAAGGACAGGGGGTAGAAAGCATTCTACTAGCATCACAAAGGATAGATCTGAAACAAACCAAGGCAAGCGGCTAAGAATCTAATGTCCAGTTTGAATGTAAAATCTTAACAGCAAGTACAAAGCAAACACCAAACCGGCAAATTTTGTTCAACAAAACACTAAATTTATACAGCTAGGAAGTTTCCTCAAAGCAATTAAGATGCTTTCAACAATCAAAAGGGTTTCTTCACCTAATATTTTGGGTAAATTCCACAGTCTATAAATGATCGATCCCTGGAATTTTGGTTTGAAGAAAGTAGGTAATTTTGTGTGGAGAACAGTCTGATTTGCGATGTTCTCGTCGACCTACCAGGAACTACCTCCTAATTAGCTCATGCATGAGAAAGACAATAGAAAAGCACAGCTGAAATTTTAAAAGAATGAAGATTTACTGATGGCAAGGACACAGATTTCCAGCAATCTGTTCTATTTGAAAGGTGTTTATCTACAAAGCATCCTGCCAATATTAAAGCAACACATAATGGCTACTTCTCCTTCACACAGAATTACTCTGCCGTGTTGTGTATAAAACTCTGGCATTTACCCACAGCTTCAGCAGAATACACAGCACGCTCCGAGAGCTACTGGGAAAAGTCAGCGTACTCATACTGAAAAACATACGGGTTTATAGCTGAATATCACAAAAATGCAGTTTTACATAGTCCGGCAATAAAAAAGAGAAGGGAAATACTAGAAAAATACACACAATTCCCTGAAAATTCAAGTGAATGTTCCAGATCCCGCTTTGACCTTTCCAAGTCTTTCCTTGTGGGTCACGAGTCTGTGTTATACTGCACCTCATTTAATTTTCAGTTTCTCTCACCTCCCTTTCCGCTCTAAAATACTACAGAAATACTGAAAAGCAGCTTACGGCACATCTACCGCCGCTGTACAAGCAGAACTTCTCCATCCTGACCGAAAGAACTACTACGCTTACGAATTGTGGGAAACTGCTCAAGATATTTTTAGAATATTGATAAGTGAATAATCTTTGGATTGAAGAATTCCAATTAAGGAGCAATTGTTTTCCTTTCTGGGAATTTGCTGGTACCAGCCTAGGAACTCCACCCAGCAGCTTTGGGAGTTGTCTTTTCTTACTTAGTCATCCAGCTTTGGAAAGCCTCCAACCAAAGATCCCAACCTGCAAGACCCTGCTTTTGAAAAAAGAAATGTCATGGCTTTTATTCACCAAGCATATTTTTTTTATTCCACCCACTGATATTAAGGTTACCATTCCCTTTTTATCCAGTGAAATTCACTACAACTCAGAGGTACCTCTATTTTTTCCATAGATTTAAATACCTTTCTCTTACTTTGGCTCCAGAATATTAAGTTTATAAAGTGAACATACTGAAGAGCAAACACCAAGGTTCTTTTTACTCAATCTTTTATTAAACAAATTCTGCTGTTGGCACCACTTGTGGCTGTGTATCACTGTATAAAATCCACACTGCACACACGGGATTTGTTCCCAAATAAGAAGCGGGGGACAGGGGGAGTACCGGCATAGTAGCCACAAATAGATCTACTTGCCATTTGGAAACCATATTTCACTGACATTTAGAAGCCAATCTTTTAGCTTTTAGAAGCTGTCACCACAAGAGAAAACGTGCAACTAAATAGACCTTTCGATACTATTGTGTCTAAGGGTCTTCAATAATTGAATTAAAATCTAATGCTTGCTCCAAGCACAACATAGTTACGAGTTGTCCCTTTATTGTTTTCTGTGGTCAACAAATGTAGCTATCGAAAGTTCTGGACTTTTAATTGATTCCAATATCCCAGTCTGATTCCTGGCGCCAATTTTGAAAGATCAGATGAAGAATATCAAAGCCTGGAACACACTAGATTTTATGTTATATACAAAGTGTATCTGACAACAGGTAAATCCTTCCATAAGGCTGGGTTATTGGACTACTAATTGCCAATTTTCCTGCTCTGAGAGTAGGAAAAAGTCTGTACGTTGGTAAAATTAAATTATTAGTTTCAATAAAAATTCTTTCTTAACAGCGCAGATTTGGCAATAAGATTTTATATAACATAATTTACACTTGATTGCATTTCACTTCCAATTTTTTTCTAATCCTGCAAGGTAAAAAAGCAAATCCTTCTGAAAAGGACACGCAACTAATGCCAAAGTTTCAATTATAGACTTTCCTATTTGGCAGAAACAAGTCAGGACTCGTGAGCCATTTTCTCTTCCTTCATCTTGCTAAAAGAAGAAAGAAACCTAGAGATGCTATTAGCACTTAAATATCTGTTTATCCTTAAATGGTGCAGATGATATCCTATCTAAGCATTTAGCATTTACTTGCATCAACAGGGAAAAAAAAAACCCACCCTTTTTCACCCTCTTTTGTAGAAGTGAAAAAAATAAAACCAATAGACAAACTGTTACTGAGAACTGACAACCCGGAAGTGCTTCAATTTTATTTTGCATCTTTTCAAGTCCCTCTCCCCTCCACACTGTATAGGGTCACACGTGCAGGCGTGAAGTAGTGGTGCGGTTAAAAAGGTCCGTTCTTAGAAGACTGTAAAATTTGAAGGAGTAAGTGAAGAAAACAGATAATGATGCCCCTGAACCCTCTCAAAGTACCCATTTCCTCTCTTAACTGTATTCTGAAACACGGAGGTATTTAAAAAATAATAAACTAAATCTGTGCAAGAACTCGGCCTGTGATCATCATCATCCTAGTAACGGACTTATGGAAAAGTTATCAAAGTTTGTCATCCCATGTCTGTGACAAGACAATCCCTCTTTTAGGGTCAGAAAAATGAATGTACGATTAGAATTTACACAAGATAACAAAATACTCGTACCCACCAAGAGCTGCTTTTGTTCCTGAACAGTAGTTTAACAACATCCACTTTGCCAAGTAACCCATCTCCCCAAAATACTTCTAATATTTCAACAGCTCTCACGCAAAACGTGTTGCATCTCTTTTGTCTTTTATTAAAATAAATAAAATATCTTTTTTTCTCCTTGCTCCAAAATTAGACCGATTTGGACAATAAAACAGCAATACTCAATTTTAGGCCAGCAAGAGGTTTTGAGAGTCAAATACCCTATAAAACATGCTGTCTGCACTTACCTATTTTACCCAGTTATGGCTCGGGTAAAAAAATACCTTATCAGATGCTATTTTCAAAGACTGATTTTACACATATTCACACATCTGAAAATGTGCTGACACAATTGTTGAGACAAAGAATTTACTGGGAAAATATGTCCATTGGAAAGATACTGCAACACACTTGCTCTAAGACACCATTATCAGCTTCATCTACAGGTAGAACAGCTTTGTGTGTGTACACACACGTAAATATACACGCACCAATATACAGGCGTGAGTGCATTTTCCCCAGCTTACAGTTTAAGAATTAACAGAATTTTAAGTAAACAATATGAATTCACAGATTATTTTCTTATTTAAGTAAATTCTTCCTTATTAAAGTTATCTTGGAAGGCTGGAGAGTTTCTTGAGCAAATTATGGTTTACAGGGGATCAGCAAGTAGTATCCTCCATGAAAGACAGCGGTGAGGAACTCTAGGGTAAAAGTCTACAGAGGTGCAGCTGAGCATCCAGCAGCACTTACGGGCTCAACTCTTTCCACCTCAGTGCTGACAAAGAACAAAGACAGCTCTAACACTAGCGAGCTGCAACTTTAAGTCTAAAGATACTCGCTTTTTGGCAAAGGCTATTCCTGTTCAGTAGAGCTTGTCTTTATGTGCCACCATCCAGTGGGGAAGAAGCCCTCAAAGCATTAAGCTTGCTAATCTCCTGAGCAGAGGGAATTGCCATTAAAAATGCTATTTAGACAGACAGGCTTCTATGAAAGTCTGCTACACAGGCTCATCAAACTCATTAAAACTAGCTTTAAGTCCCGGGCTTGGGAATGTAATCCCTTTAAGAAACCTGCAGACTGGGCTAAGAGAATAAAGATCTGGTAGTTGCTGAGCTTAACGACCTGTGAGCCCCGTTCACCTCGTGGTCAGCATGAGTAAAGAACACACCATAGTGCCCATCTTCTCAGGTATCACCATTAACTTGCCATTGAACACCAGCTCCTTCTGACACTGAATTTCATCACAACAGTGGAATAATCTCTTTGGAAACTACACGCAGACTTTGTGTCCTTTGGTTCAATCGCAGAAGGGATGTTGACCTGCAGCAGCATCAACGCTTCAGCCTCTACGCAACATAAAAACACCTCCCGTTGTTGTCCGTACCACCTCAAGGTAAAAGTTCTCTTCGAGGCGGCACGGTACAAATTCACCGAGTCCCTGATGGACTAACAGAAGGTGTCTCAGGTGCACACCTCCCACTGGCAGAGGCAGTGTTTGGATGGGCAAGGTGAGCTCTTGTGCTGTGCCACATTGCACAGCCTCGTTAAAACCCTCCATCAGGAGCTCCAACATGCTGTGCCACGGCTGGGCATTCGGACAGTCCCAGTAACGGACCTTCAGCTTGCTACGCAAGTACGTAAAGGAACCTCTAGAGCTGATTTCCAGGTCTCCTCCTGTCTACAAAGCTACTGCTGCCCAGGGGGAGGCTGAAAGAACCAAACTCAGAGCTAAGGCAACGAGGAGGCAACATGCAGTATCGCAGGCATCTCGTTTACAGAGATGCAAAATCAAAATCCCTAACTTGAAAAGGCTGCAAGATAGAGGAGTCATGGAACGAGGTCCTCTGCACAGGGCCTCAGGATTTGCTCGGGAAGTCCTGCACAGGGACGTTTTCCATCACTCCAGGTCCTGAGTGGAGCGCAGGACTGCAAGCTGCTGCCTCTCGACTGACCATCGGCTGAAGCACTGCAGGAAAAAGCTTTGACACCGAGTTGTAGCCTTCTGATGCTAGTTTTCTAGGTAAACATAACAGCAGTCTCCTCAAAATGCCACCAGGAGGCTGGATAGAAAGATTCCCAGTACAGTGACTAGACAGAATGTAAAACCATGAAATTAGAATGTTCCCTGTGGGGTCGAAGCAGTAAAAGAGATTCTGATTAAGTTGCATTACCCAGATAGAAGCAGGATCTCAATAATTTACAGCCAGAGACAGGATAAGTGTCCATTAGCATTAGTGTCTGTGGATGTACACTTTCTTTTTTTCCACATTTTTAAGGCCTCTGAGACCATGTCTGGGTCTCTATCTTTCCCTTTTCCCGGCTCTCAAGAACCATTGCAGTACAGCCCCTTCCCTTCATGCAGAAGGGGAGCCTTCCTCTTTAGCATCCTCTATCCTCCCAAATGGAAGGTAAGGAAGAAGGCAAGATGATTTGATGTGAATCTGGACCCAGTAAGTGGTCTCTAATGGTATCTAGAACACAAAATTCAGGATAATTTTAAAAAGTTATGAGGTTGGCCATGATCCAAATTGCATAAGGACACATCACAGCGGGATGATCTTCAGATGTGTCAGTGGCTCTTAAGCTTAGGAACAATGGAGCCTGGGTTTTTTTGGCTGGTTGTTTTTTATTTTTTTAATGCCGTAGCCTTTCAGCATCAGCAATCTCGGAAAGGGCAAACTTGAAGCCAAACAAAAATGCAACATGAAGACCTAAGAGAAGAAGAAAACCAAACTAAATCAATCATTACAGAAGACAGGTCTCCTAAGTTTAATGGTGTCTAAACCTCCATCCACACGTTCTTGTCCTTTTTACCTTCAGAAACCAATGCCAAGCGACTCAACTTCTCTGTGCCTGTTCTGCTAATGAGCGGTGAACATCCCTCTCCAGTACCTCTTTCCTCCCAGAGATGATTACCTAAAGAGTCAGAACTAATGTGACAAAAATCTGCACCATCATCCCCAGCTTCTGGAGGTTTAAAGAAACCACTGCAATGGATTTACTGACAGGTTAGAACTAGCTGTCTGTCCAGTCTCCGTCAGGAAGCAGAGGAGAAAGAATATGCAGGTAGAGTTTTGAGGTTGGTTTTTTTTAACTAACGGCTTTATGTTCAGGGTACCTACATTTTCACACGTGCATTTTTGAAGCGAGTCATGCAGAGTTACTCCTTGTGCTCCCCCAAATTCCAGAGACTGAGGTATTTCTCAGACTACCAGTACATCAAAATAGAAAAGAAATAAACACAAACAGAACTACCCCTGGGCTGGCAAGACCAGAGTGATGTTTTTTTTCTTTACTGTGTCCCCAGTTTTGGAGCAGACAGGACATCCCTATGCTGATTCTCGCTCCCAGTCGCAGGAGATGAAGGCGCCATTCCCTGTGGATGAACTGGGATCATCTCCCCGTCTTTTACTTCTCCAGGCTGCTTCAAAGCGAAGGAGGAAGGCGAGGGTAAGAAGCTGCCAGCCACTTCTCCAGCTGACTAGCACCAGCCACCCAAGAGGTGGTTGCAATGCTTTGTATATCTAAAGCTTGTAAAGCACTTTAGGAAGCTGCAGGATGAAAAGGACTATATAAATGTAAGATATTATTATTATTAAACCAGTGATCTGACAAGAAGAGACAGCTTTTCAAATCTGTACAACAGCTTGAGCTGAAGAGATCAGGGAGTCCAATTTGAAAAAATAATAATTTGAAACGAACTTGAGGATTAGAAGTGGCAGCTCTTTTGTGGATTCTCCATGGCAGGTAAATTTAGTAGGCTACTTTAATTTTGCATCGTTTTAACTCCTGGCAATGTCCTGTGCATTGAATCTGACAGAGAGACAGAGTGTTTGAAGCTGTCGTGGCTACATTTTAGTCTCCCAATTTTACAATCAGTGTTTGAATCTGCTGCTACAACTCTGGGTACAGAGATCAGAGGCTTATCAAAGAGGCATCCATTTCAAAGACAAGCAGCAGCTTTGACTTCATTCCTTCAATGCTTAAAATTCCTGAAAAAGCAGATGAGCATACCACAAAACAGGTCTGAAGGAAGTCTCTCTATCGGCTGTAAACCTCTTCCAGTATTAATTTTTTAAGGATCTATTTTGGTCTCACGTAAACTGAGTGTGTTTAGCAGAGATAATCCTCTCAACAGGTGAGTTTAATATATGCCTCTTCCTGTAAGCGAGAGTACACTTCGAATGGCTTATTGCTTTATCAAGCATTAATTGAAGAACTACTTCAACCAGTTACCTGATTTGCTTTTATTTTGACTGAAAATGTCTTCCCTTTCCTAACAAAGCAGCAGTTCGTTCCTTTATTGCTGCCCTTCTTTTAGCTGGATGGATGAACCGAGTGCACTGCAGGCAGTAATCCGTGGTGCTTGCGGCAGGATGGCATGGCTTAAAGGTACACCACACTCCGGGAGCGCTGCGCAGCTGCAGTGTGCTGCCGTCCACAGTCAACTCTTGCTTTTAAGCTGAGTTTCACCATTCACCCGGTTGATAGTATTACTGATGTCGTCAGCATCCCCTCCCGTCAAGGCTGCAGTCAGGCTGGTGATGGTCCCCGTTCACGTGGGACCCCCAGCTGCTCTTTGCTGTGCAACGTCCCCACAGAGGGCACAGCATGACAAGAAATCGTGCCAAAACAGAATTAACTTTTACTGTTGTCAATTCTTCCTTTTAAGCTACAAATACGTTTCGCCTGTTTCTCTAATATGGAAGAGAAATGCATTTCAAGAACCTGAGCCTTTGTCTTCCTTCCCTCCTCACAGACGCGGCAGCAGAACTGTCCCCACACGCTGCCTGTCATCAAGACCTTTGTCCACTCACAAGAACCAGCCTCTCAGTTGACTTTTGCTAGAAAGCAAGAGCGGATTGCTAGGAAGTGCCAAAGGGATGAGCAAATCTGATCTGAGTTCTTCCAGCTGAGCACTGCCCAGCCCAGGAAAGCCTTGCAAAGGGAGCAGTGGTGTGTGTTCCAAGACAGTCAACTGCCCTAGCTCTTCGGATGGGCACCCAGTGACGTAGGGTAAGCTGGCTCCTGTCAAGGTGCTGCAACCTCAAGCCCACCTCTAGCTGCTTCTTTTCACCGCAAACCTACTGCTTCTTATTTACCCCCTCCAGTTCTTCAGCTGCTCATCAGCAAGTTAGAGGCAAAAAGGATAATCAGCAACAGGTTAATTTGTCTGATTGAGCCCTCGGAGATCTGGCATTTTGAACCTGCAGTACAGCAGGGTCCCCAAAGCCGTGCTCAGCCAGGCAGCTTGAAAGGGAACCGCACGCCTCTGACAGCCAAGGGCAGCAGCCAGGGAACACATTAAGCTGCATTTGAAACCCATGGTCATACCAGCAGACTTAGCAAAGCTACACTGCAGGTGTAGACATGCCCTAAAGTGCACTGAAAGTGCGTAAGAGTTCAGCTCTTCAGTGCTCAAATCACTTCTGACAAACAGGACTGAGAAGTCTTAACACATTTGGGCATTTTCAGAAAGCACTCCCAGCGCTATCTTGCACTAAAGAAAGCTTTGGTTTAAAATGAGCTTTTAAAACTCCAGACTGTTTACAAGTCCCTGTTCTCTCAGAACAGCTCATTTATCAGCATTCAGCCTATAACCAGGGATTTCTTTTGTGATATCCTGCCCACTAAAAGGGACCTGATGCCCCCATCCCCCAAGTGCAGACAAACGAACGGATGAACCTGACAGACACTTCAGGATCCTCTGAAGCACAGTTATTTACCCAGTAGGAACCAAAACAGAAAACCACCGCAGAAGCTTTTACAGGAGTTGGTGACACTGTACCTACATCAGCCACCTCAACACAGCAAACTGCTTTTGTATTTCTCAGTGCTTCCTTATTCCAGAGAATCGCAAGACGACGACAGAACCATTTTTAGGCAGAAGGGCACGTGCTTGTGCTGGTCCTTAACAGCTTTAATCTTTAAGAGTAATAACCAGCGATGGGATCTTCCAAGTACACCTTGGAGTGCAAGTTACGCCAAGGTAAGCGCCTCAGATCAGAAGGCACACGCAGAAAGCTCATTTCCAGCCCCAGCTTTACTGCTGAACACGGGTCCAGGGCTGCTGCTGCTGCTGCCGATAAAAGCTGCCTTTTGAAAAAGTCAGCGCACCTTCAGTAGCTAAATAACCACCTCTGGACTTAAAAAACGCAGAACAAAAATGCACGATAGCCATAAATAAGCATTACTGCTTAAAAAAAACCCCTGTGAAACCACAGTTTTATGGTTTAAAACAGAGACAAGGCGGACTCATGAATGGTAGCGGGGTGTTTCAGATGAAAGCCTTCAAGCAGATGAGAAATCTGCTTGAAATGTTACAGGAGTTGGAGCCTGAGTAACTACAGTTGCATTAAATTATTCCATCTGCAAGTCCATTAAAAATTGGTAATGGTTTTGTATGGCTTTTATATTTATTGGGTGGGTTTAGTCCTATGTGAGCCATACATATTTATTACCAGGGTCCAGATAATGGTCATTAATAAAACTTCTTTTATTTGCATACTGTCTTGATGCTGGCCTAAATATTTACAGCTTGACTATAAAGTGAAAGAATCCTCAAAAATGACAAATAGCACCAGGGATGCATCACAACTTTACTTTTTGAGCTTTATTAGGTTTTTGGCATTTTAATGAAGAAAACAAAACCAAACCGGTAAAACCTATTTATTTTTTTTTTTCAAGTCTAAAAAGCACTAATTCTTTCAAAGCTTTAAAGCACAATTTGTGCTGAGGAAGAAAGGGGATGCAAAGCTAAAGCAAGCTAGTTTGGGTAATTAAGAAAACACATATATTTCTACACGTAATTATGAACAGTTAACAAAAGCTCAGGATTAAAATAGGTCCACTGAATCCCTGGAATTGTGCCTGCCAACTAAAACACCTACCCTGAATTTAGTAATGGGTTATGCAAACATAAATTACAAGGCCAGACATTTTAAAAGGAAAAAAAAGTTGATTTATTGTCACGCTGGAGACACGGCAGGATAGAAGCACAATTTCATTTTTCCATATATTCATCAACACTGCAGATGTGTTAATGCAAAAAGAATTCTAAAATAAAAATGCCTCTCAACTGCTCTAATTCTCATATGCTCTTTAATTTACTTAAAAACGGTTACCAGGAAGCTTTTCTTTATTATTTATTTTGTTTTAAGTAAGCAAAACATCATAAAAAAAAAATTTCTGGCTGAAAATAGGTTTTAAGAGCATTTTACAAACATTTCTCCTCCTAAAAATTTACCTCAAGGCTTCATCCAAAACTGACCCTAATGAGCAGTCTCCCAGAAAGCCAAGCCGGGGGATCTATGCCTCGCACTTCTTCGTCTGTTTGCGCCCTTC